>PVIU01016085.1:0-46077 GCA_004026605.1 Ondatra zibethicus | reverse complement strand
CTTAGAGAGGGCTAGGGTGTCTCTACTCCCTTTTCTATGGTGCCCAGAACCCCGGATCTGCAAAACCCAGCCAGTGAGGACTTGCTTACAGCCAAGATTAGAGAGCCTTTATCTCAAATAATTCTCAGGGGGCTTCTTTTCCAGGAACAACATCACAAAAAGCTTTCTCTGTCCATGGACAGATTTGGAAATTCCTTTCCAATTCCCAAGGTTCTGTCACTAGCTACGAAAGGGTCATATTGAACCCTCCATCAACCCCTGAAACACTCCAATATTTGCAATTAAGAAAAATCTCAGGCAAATGAAGATTGTTACAAGTTCTCAGAAAGATAAATGAAATTATAGAGCTTATGAGGGTCTTGCGACCTGACAGAACCCTGTTAAAACGTCACCAGAGCTGGAGACAGCAGGGTTTCGATAACAATAGAGGTTTGGTATAGAGTAAAGATTTAATGGGCAGAGATAGATATAAAATAAATATGGATAGATGAGGGTGGTACTGGAACAGGAGGATCAAGTGGGCAGGGGAAGGGGAGAGGGGAATAAAGAAGGTAATTCCCAGAGAGACAGCAAATGTAGGGGTCATGTAAGGGGTAGTATTGATGCCTAATACAACAGAAGCTTCCTAAAATATATACATATACAAAGGTGCCCTAAGTAAAATCACTAAATAATTGGGGAGACAGAGTCCTAACTGGCCATACTCTGTCCCCATATGAAATCTCAGGAACAGGATTGGGTTATTATATAGTTTAGCTCTTAACCAAAGAGGTCCTATGGGAATCTCAAAAAATTCATGCTCTTTCCAAGACTTTAGCTCACTTTTCACAAACTGACAGCAAGGCTCTATTATTGCTGACAATAGCACCTACTTAAATTATTATATATGAAGAAGATGAGCTGGTATCTACATAGAGTCTTCACCTCTAGATTCTAGAGTCTTTGATATAGGAACGTACTTTGAAGTCTACCAAAAACGAAACATATACACCACATCAGTCACAAACTTATTTTTATCTACAATGGAGTCCTGCTTGCCAGATAATGCTAATGCAATATTGAGACAAAGTCTGTGGGAGTAACCAACTAATATTTGACTTTATTTAAGACACAGTGTAAGAGATGGAACCCACACCCAACAGTTCTTTGCAGCCAAAAACCTGAGACTAGATGATGAAGCATTTATCTAATTATTCTTTATCAACAACAACAAAAAATCAAGAATAGGATATTAGGGTAAGAACCTGGGGATCTGATGTTCTCTGATGGATTCTACATACAGCTGCCTGGAGTTGGTGAATACATAGACAAGTGGTAGCACACATATATACACATACATAAAATAAATAGATTTCAGAAATGCCTTATTGAAGACTAAAGATAATCTTTAATTCATATAAAAAATTTTAATATTACTGATACACTTAAATATCATTAAAATAGCCATTATTTTGTTTCTAGCATTTTGATTAGAAAATAAATGATGAGCATAAAAGAAGAGGTCACTTATCAAGCCTTTTATTTTTCACTAATAGTAATTTATAACTGTTGGCTTATAATTTATCTTAAATCGGCTCATGTTTTCATAAGTGTTCCCCTGTTCGTGTTTTAAAAATTATTTCAAAGGTTTTCACAGTGAAAGGTGACATGTGCAGTTAATGAATACAAAAGAGCTACCACAGTGTTGAGGGCAGTGTATAGAGGGCAGTATGTTATGAAGAGGACAAATTTACATTGACTTCTATCCTGCTTCCTGTAACCTCGCAAGAGCTTCAACAAAAGTTAAGTGAGGTTTCATGAAAAACTTTGCTTCTGAAGGAGTGTCTCGTAGAGAAGATAGGACTGCTGAACTCATAAACTCACAGCGACTCTGTTTAGTTATACAAGATCAAGCCAGGAAGTTGGAGTTGGAAGGGGTTCAGGAGACTTTGCTCCAAACTGAGGAGGTATGGACGCCAGAGGGCTTCTAGAGAAGGTAAGGTTAGATTTCTTTAAGGGTGTGTCTTCAGGTAGATTGACTATGAGAGGGGATATTCTCACACCAAGAAGTTTATGAATAGTATAAACTAAAGTCAATAGGTCATTTCAAAAAAAAGACACAGTGTAGGGCAGAAAAAGAGGTTGGATTGGACCTGAAAGAAGTTAAAGAGAGGAGTTTCAATGCAGAAGAGACAAAATACATCGTTTGAAATTCTCAAAGAATTAACAAACAGATAAAACAACACATTTTAACCTCGTTAAGTATCTCACTGCTTATATTAGCATCTTTTATTTTTCCTTCTCAATGAGGTTATTATATCTTGATGTAAAGCTGTATAATTTCTCTAGAATACCTCTACCCACAGACACTCAGCCACAGTATTGTGTGTGTGTGTGTGTGTGTGTGTGTGTGTACATGGATATAAGTCACTGACACCATTATAAGAGGTAACGCCAGACATTGAGTACCATAGATTCAAATAGATGATAAATAGGAAGGGGAACAGAATGCAGGGGCAACAAATCTTCAGCATGTAATTTTCTCTATCATATGTAGTAATTTGCAAGTATTTATCAGCAACTACTAATCAAACAGAATGCTTTAACATATAACAAAACAATGAGCTACACAGTGCATAACTTCAAGCTTTTTAGAGATATTGGAGATCTAATGATAGGGGTATATTCTATGTAATAATTTCTAAAACTGAGTACACTGTATCTATAGATATAGCCAATTCAGTGTTCAAAATATAAAGAATAATTAGTTGACTTTTTGCTAATGAAAAATTAAGAAGTAGTTCAATAAATCTGGTAATTTAGGATTATAGGAGATACCAACGTAAGCAGCTATATTCCATTTATTTCTAGTGATATATATATATATATAATATATATATTAGTGTTACTTGTATCCCTAGTTAAATTTAATTCAGATTCTTTTATTTTCAAGTATCAAATTATAAATTAGAGATAGAAAAGTAGGAATCAGAGGCTCAGAAATCCTGATGCTTAACATAACAAGTTTCCCTAACTGTAGTTTGTTTTAAGGTGTATGTGTTTTACAGCACTGAAATGATTAATAGTGTTGTCTATTGAACAATTACCCAAGTGGATAAAGGACAGAGCAATGACACTGTGTATTATGTGCACAGTGAGTTTACTCTGTGGGTGAAGGTTGGGCTTCAGTTTAAATATTGATAACAAACTATCAATTGAGGAATATAGTATGCTACATTTTAGTATTAATGAAAATAAAAATTAAGGCTTATATAGATTGAGGAAATGGTTTTCTCAGCAAAATTCTTGTCATAGAAATACAAGGGATTGGCTTATTAAACTAAAAATCATTATCACTTAAAATCCATGCCTGATAACAAATGCCTATACCCAAAGCACTGGGGAATCAGAAACAGCAAGACACCTGGATGTATCTAACCAGATTGTTTTGCCAAATTAGTGAACTCCAGGTTCACAGAAAGTCTCTGTCTCAAAATACAAATTGGAAATGATTGAGAAAGTACAGACATGTGCCTGCTTAAATATTCACAAATATGCATACACAGAGACATGTACCCTTGCATACATTACAAACATGCACACATGCAGAAGTTTCATGCATATGCACACAGCACACAAACACATAACAATAACAACAACAAATACTGCTAATGGACCAAAAACTTTGCCCCTTGACTTGAAGAAAAAATTTAATAGACACATCACAGTGTAATGAGATTGTACACCCTTTTCTCTTCGCCATCTGTTTGCCATATACTCAGGGAGATACTCACTGTCATACAGTAAGGATGCATGTCTCTTTGAATGTGAATAATCTTTTTCCTATCCTATCAGAATATTACCACTGTTCTTGGTTATATTCCAAGACACTACTGCTAAAGATACCATATACTTACATCATGAAACATTTAAACATCAAGCTAAAAGTTATATCTGTACTGCCTAGATTTCAGAGTTCTTATAGGTGTTATGTGTGCTACTGGAGGAGCAAATGAATCTTCCTTCTTACCCAACTGTTATACCTGGAAGCTATAACCCTGACTGTTATGTGAAGATAAACCAACTGATGAACAAAATTGAAGACCTAAACATGAATATATATATCAACAGCTATCTACTGTTTGTAAAAATGCCAGAAACCTAAGCTAAAAAAAAGAAAGCTCATCCAACAAATGATGCTGTTAAAAGCTAATGTCCACACACATAAGAATGAAGTTACCTATCATTTTATACAAAACAAACTCCATATCTGTCAAAGTCCTAAACATGCAACCTAGAACACTAAAACAGCTAAAATAAAAGAAACAATAACTTAATTAATATTGGTATATTAAAAGGATTTTGATTTGGCATTTCCCTCTGTATGCTCTGAATGAATACGTTTTATTACCATTGGTTAATAAAGAAGTAGCTTTGATCTATTGCAGGGCAGAATATAGCTAGTCAGGAAAACTAAACTGAACTCAGGGAGAAAGA
Organism: Ondatra zibethicus; assembly: GCA_004026605.1. Classification (NCBI taxonomy): domain Eukaryota; kingdom Metazoa; phylum Chordata; class Mammalia; order Rodentia; family Cricetidae; genus Ondatra; species Ondatra zibethicus. The sequence goes on along the minus strand of PVIU01016085.1, from coordinate 41,601 downwards.
AACAGAGAGTCATGCAGACACCATGTAGTTGCCAAAGAAGCAAGATGTGAGGTAACAAACTACAAGCCTTGTGGTAAAATATAAAAAAATAGAAAAGAGTTAATTTAAGATGTAAGAGTTAGTTAATAAGAAGCCTGAGCTAATATGCCAAATGACATGTAATTAATATTAAGCCTCAGAGTGGTTATTTTATAAGACGCTTCAGGAACAGGCAGACAGAGAAAACCCAGTCTAGGGGCACCAGCATGATAGAGAATATTTGTAGCTACACAATTCTCTAAATATCTCTCTTTATTTTTTTATAAGAATTAAGACCAACAATTGGCAAGTGGGATATCATAAAATTAAAAAGCCTCTGAACAGCTAAAAAAGCAAGGTAATTGAAGATGAAGCCCAAAGAATAGGAGAGCATATTTGTCCACTATATCACATGGGTGATTGATACCCAAATAAAGAACTCAATAAATAAGGAACAAATAAAACAAATGACCCATTTGAAATTGGGTCATGGTTGTGAACAAAGAATTCTCAAACGAATGAAAGAACAGCTTAGAAATATCAGAAAACATATTCATCAGCCCTAGCAATTAGGGCAATGAAAATCAAAACAACTTGAGATTTCATCATTCCTCAGTCAGAATGGTGATGTTCAATAAGACACTCAACAACAACAGCTGGGGAGGATGTGAATAAAATGGAACCCTACTTTGCAGCTTAAGGGATTGCAAAATGATGCCATCACTATGTCAATCAGCATGGAGCATCAGCATGGAGCATTCTCAAAAACTAAAAATAGATTTACTGTAAGACCTAGTTATACCACTCTTTAGAATATGACCAAAGAACTTGACATCTTACTCCACAGGTACTTCCTCAGCTATATTTATTGCTGCTTTTTTACTGTAACAGCAAGGAAATTGAAATGACTTATATGTCCTTGAACCAACCAAAGAATAATGGAAATGTGGTATATATACAGTATAAAAAGCTATACATATGTAATAATAATGAAATAATGAACATTAAAGGTAAATTGTTAGAACTAAGAAAAATAATATCGAATGAAATATCTCAAACCCAGAAAGACAAATTTTCCATGTTCTCTGTCATCAGAGATAGCTAGCTCCAAATTTTAGATATGAGTACATATACTGAGACCGAGAAAGTAAATGGGACTACTATCAGGAGAGGTGAGGGGAAGAACAATAGAGTGGGGAACAGCAGAACACAAGCATCAGATAGAGGAAATTGTTCACCTAAAATATCCTATAATAGATGTCACTGTAGTTATAAATATACATACATAGTTTAAGTGAAATTTTCTCATTTGGGCTTCCTCCAAGAACAAAAGCCCATCTAACAAAAAGCCTGATATGAGGCATGGGAAAGTTTACTTTTAGTATTGGTCGCACTGGACTGAAAGACTCCCAAAATGCAGCTCATTGCAATTGTCATTGGTTTACCACCAAGAATTTCAGACATACTACCCAAAGGTCCATGAACGGAAGTTGACCTGAATGACTCTTCCCTGAGGATTAGTTTTCAAGATAATTTAAAGTGCCTTTTAAGCTTCCAAAAGAGAGAAACAACAACGGTCCTACCAAGCCATGACACCTATGAATTGTAACAATAATCAGCATCTCGCAATAACCTCAAGGGTACAGTTGTGGCGTGCATATTTCACTGGTGACTCTCTTATATGACTCAAGACCTGTTCAAGTAGAGAAACACTACTACTGGTACTAAAAACCTAGCCAACCCAGGACTAGTGAATATATATATTCACTATACATATGATACATATGTATACATATGATACATATATCATAGATCTTTGAGGAGAACCCAAATTGCTGCCTTTTAAACCACCATAATCCCTAACTATATTTTGAAGATTTGTCCTTATACCCATAGAGGGTATAGTTTTCAGTCCTCATTGAGAAAGCTTCTCTTTGCAATAGACATAGACCATTACAGAAAATCACAACCAATTGAAATCCAGAAGTCCAGTCCCAACAGACTCAACTACAAAACAGCTTCAGTACCAGATAATATTGTATCAGATAATAAATAAATAAATAATAAAGTGTCAGATACTATTGAAGAAGACGGGTCTGAATAATTTTAAGCCCTGGAAGATTAGGGAGTTTGCTGTGAGTTGGTGTCTTCTACTAACATCATTAGCTGAATACATAAGTCTCAGGTGATCATCTAAAAGTGGACTGAACATGACAAAAACCATGATTATGCCAAAGGAAATGGGGGAAAGAATATCAGGCTTCAAAACAGTAGAGAACTACAGGCAGCTAATGAATAATCAGAGGTAGAGAAATTGTCTTTCTTAGGGAATAGCACACTACTGGGTTATCCAATATAAAATGGTCAGATCTGAAAGTGTTTGTGTTCTTTCTCTCTTTCTCTCTCTCTATATATATATATTGAAAGAAAGCAATGGGAAGCATATATAGGAGGATTTGGAGAAAGAAAGGAGGATAAAGAAATTATGTAATTATAATATCAAAAAGATGAAAACAAAAAGATATGCCCATTTGCGCAATCGTGGTAGAAATGTTATGAAAGGAACTAGCCACTTTCTTATTAGATTTAATGTTTGTTCCATATATCAGAACACAAGACTGGTATTGTTACTGAGGCTAAGAACTGGGGCAAAGGCTATCACAGGACCTAGTGGAATATCTATTAGATATTCAGCTAAGTATATATAGAATTAAGCTAAATAATAGTGACTTATTGCTATTCCCGTACATTAGTGAATCTTTCACCTTTCATCAGATAAGCTTCTCTTTACAATATATAGTGATTAAAACAGAATGGTCATGCAAAGAATAAGATGCTGTGGCATGCCTTGTTCTAAGTGGGACATATATATTATACTCACTCATTCAAAGACTCGAGGATCATAGCAAAAGATTGGAAAGAAGATAAAATAAAGAGACAGTGGATGACTTTGTTACAACAGTGTTTTCTGGACAAAAAAAAAGGACAGTTGAGCACGTGATTTATCAGTAACTATGACTACATGCAAAACGCAAACAAAATTCACCATGGAAAGTGGAGTTGATCACAAAATTCTACTCTTAGTCAAGGAGCTATGGGCAGGTGATGCCTCCTGGGAGAGGGAGAGTAAGTTTTCTTTTATGATATGTGATCTATTCATGCTATAGTAATGTTTCTACACACAGGTACATAGGACAGCCCTAAGTGAGTTAACAATCATGAAAATGGGAGGGAATTTTGGTATTGATGATAGAGGACAGTTTTCTGGGATGGGATTGGGGTATGGATTTGCTCAAAACACATTATATTCATGTACAGCAGCCTCAGACAATAAAATAATAAAAAAATTTCCCAAAAGAGAATATTGCTCAGATGAATTGAATGGAACAAAATGTCCACTCATACATGGCTCTCATCTTTATAGTTAGATGAACATAGAATCCTAATGAAGAAGCAGCATACCATGTTTGAATTACAGACAGTACAATTAGAGTTCAAAATTCTGCAAATAACATGTAAAATCCTTGCTTTAGTTCCTCAGGGAATAATACAGACTCTTATTCATTGCAAATGAGACATTTCTGGGAAGTTCATTCTTAAACCTGCATGGATGTCTTACCTTTTTAGTCCTACACTGATGTAATGGGAATGCTTAAAATTAAATTTACCCAATGTCCACTTTCATTTTCTCTCTCGACTACAAAAAGTCTTGTTTTTGTACAGTCTTTAGTCAGCCTATACTATTTGTGATTGTTTCTTCTATTCTTGCTTAATAAACATTTTATGTACCAAGACATAGGATCACTAGATGGATATATTAATTTTGAGTGTGGTATTTTATGGGCTTTTTTAACTACCTGATTATAATAAAACTGACTTATTGGAATTAAAATCACTCTGTGAACACACCTGGCCATCTAATGTTAGAATGTGTTGTATTTTATAAATCTACATGTAGTAGGTCCTTTAAGTAATATAGACTAGTGCTGGAAAGGAGATCCAGCAATTAAGAGCACATGTTGTTCTAGAAGAGGACATAAGTGCTATTCTCAACACCCACATTCTATGGTATCTGACAGCCTCTTCTGTACTCTTGGGCACCATATACACATGCAGAAATTCTCTCACAAACATAAAAATAAATATAATTTTAAATATCTACAAAACTATTGAATATATCTTGCCATGTGTCAGATGCTGTTATACAGTGTTCCTGAAGCACATCCTATATTTTCATATAAATGGATATGGTATAAATCTGTATGTATAGTTTTTCTTTGTATCTAAGCCGTCTTCCTAAGAACTAGATATAAGATCATTTTAAGTGAAAAAATCATGAGCATGAATATAATTTAAAAGTAATTATGCAGGTCATCATTAATCATGTCACGACTATATTACCCACTGAGAAATATTTCTGAAATTTAAGTAGGATATAAGTACTTTCTAATAACCTGATTTAGTTCAAATCATGTACATTTTGATAATATAGTTGTCAAATTAGTTTTCCATTCAAAATATGAATATAATGAATGAAAGCATGATTCAGAAAATGTCTGAATCTTGAAATATGTGAAGACTCTTGAATGAATATGCAGAAATCCCATACACAGTATGTTCTCTGTTTAGCATTTTGTAAGACTACAATCCTCTATAAATGTGACAATAATGCTGTTTCTGGTAACTAGACACACTAGTTATTAAACCAGTATGTCAGAAATATGCTGTAGTGTGTATTTTATTAGGAATATGTCTCAATCATCAAATTAAGAAGCTAGTAAATCCCTCAGAATGCTGGATGGGAAATAAGATTTAGTAGTATGACTTTGACCATGAAAAAAGCTTTTCAAAGTTAAAAAGAAACTATTTGAAGTGAGAAATGCTTTCTCAGCAGGTAAAATTAGAGTTTAGTGATGAAAATAAAATCTGATTTTACTGATAAAACTAGAACCCATTGTATATCATAGAGAAAGTAATAAAAATAGCTACTATAATAAAACAGGTATACATAATGTATAAATAATCTCTTGGTATAACATTAATAATTTGATAGTGATGGCAATGTTTATTATGTATGTTTAAATGACAATTAAGAGACTATATTTACATGACAAGTTCCATGTGTGATGGTTTTGAGTATTCTGTCTCTTAAACTTTTCTGGGAGCCTAGAAGTCAGGACCTCATGCTCATTGTGGAGGATGAGAGTTAGCAATGCACATGAGCCACAAGATACACCAAAAGCCAATACCAAGAGAAAATCCAGGTTTTTTGAGCCTACCTCTTTTTTCCAAACTAACCATTATTTCTTCTTTTGCTCTTTCTTAGCCAAAGAAATCTCATTTAGGATAAAACAAAATAATTTGAAGCACATTGATAGTGATAGCCTATCCAACTTATTCTTGTATTATTCCCATTTGTAAGATATTTTGTAAGGTTTCTGAGATTAATGGAAAAATCTATCATTTCTCATCTAAAAAGTACTATAAAAAAAACTTATGGAGAAGTTTATGGATGTAGTCCTATAATCCCAAATATATTGGGAGGCTAATGTAGAAGCATTACCATTCAAGTCTACTTGGGTTACATTATGAAACTCTTTCTCTCTCTACATATATATACATACTTATATGTGGTATATATAGGTTGCATACATACAATTTCTTATGTATAAATATATGATCAAATACATAATATCAATTATAAATATATAGATATATAAATATATAGATGATATATACATGTGTGTATGTCCATAAATTATGATGACATTATATTCAAACACAGCTACTGTAAATTGATAATACTGTAAGACAAACACTACACTTTATCTACTAAATAGTATTGTATAGTCTGCCTTTAAGGCACTCAGTGTTTCACTATATTTCACTATCTTATAATAGTGAATTGAAAATCACAGGTGCTTATACATATTAGCTTTGTATGTATAAAAAGAAGGGCAAGGATAAAATATTCAAAGTCTGCTGACAAGTACATAGAATGTAGACTGTCATTTACTTTCACAATCTCGTTGCTGGATAAGATCTAAAGCTCACCTCAACTGCCCCCAACTGCCAAAGAGTGAAATTTTTCTTGTCCAAGGAAAATTTCAAAAATAAAAGGTTAAAAATCAAAACTTGAAGCAGGGTTTCCACTGAATGTCTGTTATTTCATAACTTCATAACTGAAACAAGAAACCTAAAATCTACATCAAACCTGGAAAGACTGTCATTGTCTGTGAGTGTGCAAGTAAATCTTCATCTGGATTTACTTATATACACACTCACGTGAGTGTGTGTAGATGTGTGTAAAACCACTGTGAGTGATAACAGGCTTCTTAGAGAGCTGAGAAAATGCATGCTCACATATTCCTCAATGCAGAGATTTCAACACTTTTTCCCCATTAGTCATAGAAGAACATGATTTACATTAACGTTCTTCTGCTTTATATTCTATTAATAATTTATAAAAATGATAAAACCAAGATCAGAGAAACAATATTCTGTACACACTTAATGTTCTAAATATTCATATTTGATAATACATCTAAATATCGCTTTCTATCTGTAAATTAGTTTGTTTAAAATATTTGCACTGAAGATGTGATGTTGACATTTGGATAAAATATCTCTCTTACTTTTGTACCCCAAATTGTAGAAGAGTTTCAATAAGAAAGACATATGGGTAGATGAACTCAGGTCATGTGAATTTGGAATGCTAGTTACAAGAACTTGTGACTGCAGCATTTTAAATTGATACTATACTTTTTTGTTTTCTTTCTTTTTTTCTCTTTCTTTCTTTAGGTTTTTTGAGAAAGGGTCTCACTGTGTTTTTAGAGCCTGTCCTGGAACTAGCTCTTGTAGACCAGGCTGGACTCGAACTCACAGAGATGCGCCTGCCTCGGCCTCCCAAGTTCTGGGATTAATTTAATGTAAAATTATATATATATATACATATACATATATATATGTATATATATATATTTCATATCCAGACTACAGTTTCTTCTCCCTCCTCTCTTTCCAGTCACATCCCCCACCTCCCCTCTTCCCACCCACAATCGGCTCCTCTTCAAATTCTATTCTGCAAAGGGCAGAGCTCCTTTCCATGGATATCAACAAAAAATGGCATATCATGTTGCAGTGATATTGTATTATGTCTGGCAATCCAGTATGAAGATACAGTCCCCCAAAACTAGCAAGAGCAGTGACAAACCTTGCTCCCACTGTCAAAAGTTCCAAAAAAGACCAAGGTACACAATTGTCACATATATGCAGAGGGCCTAGATTAGTCCTATGCAGGTTCCCTGATGTTCAGTTCAGTATCTATGAGCCCTTATTATCCCAGGTTAGTTGATTCTGTGGAGTTTTCATGTGATGTCCTTGACCGCTCTGGCTTGTACAATCATTCCTCCCTCTCTTCAGCAGGATTCCTTGAGTTCGGCCTAATGTTTGGCTGTGCTTCTCTGCCTCTGTTTCCACTACTTGCTAGGTGAAACCTCTCTAATGACAATTGTACTAGGCACCAATCTATGTGTATAACAGAATGTCTTAGGCTTCGCTACACTGACATTTTCTTTTTATTTCTAAGGCTAAGACTTCATGAACACCCCCTTCCTACACATGTTGGGACATAGTCTGGCTTCATATTACATTGTGAATTCACAACTGTAATTGCCCTTGTCTTTTTTCAAGCAAAAGAAATGTACAGTGATGTTATCAATGAAATTGTACTCTTCGAAGTATCAGTGTCTTACAGTAATCAAAAGTCCTATCACATGCCTTAAAAAACTTGTCTTTAAAGTATTTTTGTAGATTTTTTTTATCATGCTGTTGTATTCTTCCTTAGCATCTGACCATTTGTGCTTTATGGAACATACTGAAAACAAAGTTGTTTATGAATCTTTCAACTGTTTGAAATTGTGATTAAGGAATTATAGGTTTTAAATTCACATTAAAATATTTTAAATACAACAATGTGAATCATAGGTTGTCATACAGTGTGCAGAGTCCTACCTTATGCAGCTAAGGAAATATCATATTAAAGTGAGAAGAATATATGTTTGAAATTTAAATATATTCTAACTTAAATTGGAATACTAAAATAAAAACATAAAATAACTACTGTAGTAACAGTTCTGAAAAACAGTTCTACTTAGACCCCAGATCAGGGTAAGGCCCAATTTGTAAGACACTGCCTCCCCTAGGTATTCAGCTTCTCTGGGCTTGCGAGCTAAGTGCTTGGTGACCTTTATTTTATAGCTAGGGTCCACTAATGAGTGAGTACATACCATAATCATCTTTCTGGGTTTGGGTTACCTCACTCAGGATAGCGTTTTCTATTTCCATCCATTTGCATGCAACAGGGCAGGGCACCATGCCCTCTTTCAAGGAAGAAGGGGGAGGGAGGAGGGGTGGGGGGTAGTGGGAGGGGACCGGGAGAAGGGGAAGAAAGGAAACAAAATTTTATTTCTTTAATTATGTTCTTGAATGGGAAAAATAAAACAAAACAATGTATGGAAAAAAAAAAAGACACTGCCTCCCCAGGCCATCTAAATGTAGATGTCAAGCTGGCTCTCGACCAGAGGCTACACCTCTGCTAACTAGCATTCATAGTTCTGGAGAGTGCTTTGTATGATGGCAGAGGAGAAAAGAAACCATCTATCTCACCCAGCTTCAAATCCTGCAAACAAAACTGCTACCTACTATAACTTGGAAAAGTTATACTGGCCAGGCAGTGTTGATGCATCCCTTTCATCACAGGACCCACGAAGTAGAGGCAGGTGGATCTCTATGAGTTTGAGACTATCATGGTCTACAAGAGCTAGTTCCAGCACAGGCTTCAAAGCTACAGAGAAACCCTGTCTCAAAAACCAACCAAAAATGAAAACAAAAAACAACAAAACAAACAACAATTAAAGATATATTGGTGCAACATTGCCTCAAATGTTTTTTAGTTAACAAACCATCTCTTTCTTAGATTCCAGGCACGCTGTATAAAGTAGAACCCACACGTGTCACTGTGAGTGAAGACAAGTAGCTTATGCTAGATAGGTCATGGACCCTCGGGGAAATTACCACTAGTCTGCTAAATGAACAAAACAGAAAAATGACTCCTAATGATGTGCTGCTACCCCCATATATTACTGCTTTGCTTAGCCTTCATCAGCGGAACTTCTTTCAGTAGATGATAATTAACACAAATGCACAATTGAACAGTGTGCAGAAAATTACAAACTTCAGAGATCAAAGCAATAGAATATGTTTATCAAACCCTTCCCCTAAATGTTCAGAAGAAAGAGAAGGCAACAGATTGTAAGAGCCCGAGGTGGTGGGCAACTCCAAGGTAACAGCATCCTGCAAACACAACAGGGCTAATGCAAATATGAACTTACAGAGACCATGCCAGCATGCACGAAATCCGCACAAATTCAAGCTATGGTTTGACATTTATAATATTGTTTTGGGGCTTTGGATTTTGTTTTGTTTTGGGGTTACTTTTGAGAGAAACTGAGACACAAAGAGAGACAGAGAGAGACACACACAGAGATATGGGGAGACAGAGAAAGACAGATGAAAGGAGAGAAAAAAGAGGTGAGAGAACTTGCAGTCTGGGAAAGAAGATAATCAAAATATATTGTGTGGAAAAAATTAAATCATTCAATAAAAATAAACCCTAGATCAGATATTAAATTCCCTTAAATGTGTCTACAACTTTAAAGCTATGCTGACGTGTAGTTTAAGATTACTAAAACAAAATTTGAAAAAGCTAGCAGAGATGAGGAAGGTTTGGAACAGCTTAAACTATTTTCTTAGACTAGCAGTGGAAATGAGCAGAAACAACCCTCATTTTGAATGGAATGATATACCAGAATTATTTCAGCTCAGAATTTCACACACAGTACCTGCACCATGCCTCTTCCTGACATTGGCAGCAATTTCACTAGTAGGAGCATTTGCTGTATTAATATTACCAGTGGAAGTGATTGAATTATACATGTAACTAGTGGGAGAATCTGTAATAGTAATATTACTAGTAGTACTAGCCGTGAGAGTAGTACAACAACTAAGGTACTTGCTAACTTATACTACAATTCATGCCACAAAGACTCTTTGAATATCAAGGGAAGACTTATATGAATTGATAGGTTTTTATTAGATTAGGTGGTGGATCTTTTAGAAAGGAACAATATATATGATAATGAAGAACCAGAACTTTTATGTAAATTATCATTCAAAGAATTTTAATTTTGTATTTAAGGCAACTTTGAGTAATAATAATTGGTTTAAGTCTCTCATACATTAACAAACATCAGAGAACACAGGAGCCACAAGCCTCATATCTAAGACTATTGCTTCAATAAATGTTGTGTGTCATTCCAAATTCTGGCAGTTTCTCTTTAATGGTGTAAAAATGTCAAAATATACATAGTCACACTTACTATTACAATCTGATTGAAATGTGGCAATATAATAGTTGTGAAAAAACTTTAATATATACCAGTTATATGCTATATTGATGAAATAGTAGAGCTTTTATTAAAATGGCAATAATACTTATACTTCAAAAGAATTGAGAGAAAATATGAATTTATAGAAAAATTAGTTTTCCTTTATGCATGAATTTTCTGTATATCCAATTTACACCTGTTTACTTTCATTGAGGCCATGGACATTTCTTAATATTTTCTATGGAGATATTGCAATATCTTTTTTGTTGATTTATAATAATTTTTTGGACATTGGGAAATTATCATATAACCCTGAATAAACCAGATTAATATAATTGCCATGATAGTTGAATTTTTACTTTTTAGAAGTAAAGATTTTGTCAAAGCAAAGGTTTTGTGACACCATTTGGAAAAGAAATCCTTCTTTTCCTCTTTGGATCTAATCTGCAATTCTGAAAAGATGCATTAATCTCAGTCTTAACTGCCACAATTCCTTGATTCATCAATTCTTTCATGTAGTCATTTCATAAATTTTGACTGAATATGTTTATTTGCTTAATGTACCTGATATACAGCTGTTAAGAAAGAGCAAATCCATGGCTATTGTCTTGAAAATTATGACATTGTGGGTCATATAGGGCAGTATCCAGTTATTCATGACTGATAATTGTTATTATAGTGACAAATTTTGTTAAGCAGTGAGCTGCTTCATAAAAGAAATGCATTTGAGCCTGGCCTTTCATCTCTTGGTGCCTCTAATTTTATTCTTTGAATATAATGCTTACTCTTATATTTAGAGTATAACTCTCTTTTAAATGGGATCTTCTTGTGGAATGTATGTTGTTGGGTTTTACTGCTGTGAAGAGACACCATGGCCATGGTAATTCTTATAAAGAAAAATATTTAATTGAGGCTTGTTTAGAGTTCAGAGGTTCAGCTCATTATCATCACAGTGGGACATGGTGACTTGCAGGCAGACATGGCACTGGGGAAGTAGCTGAGACTTCTACATATTACAGGCAGCAAGAAGAGGTTTCTCTCACTGGGCATGGTTTGAGCATACATGAGACCTCAAAGCCCGCCTCCACAGTGACACACTTCCTCCAACAAGGCCACACCTCCTTATATTGCCAATCTCTTTGGAGGCCATTTTCTTTCAAACCACTGTAGACTCAAACTAGGAGTTCTCTTACATCATTTCCAAGATGATAAGGTTAATGGAGTTCAGCATTGTATGTTTCATGTAGATTTTCAAACTAATTCTTACAAAGTCCACATTAATACATAATATTTTTTATTACTTAGTCAGAGTTCTCTGGGGTTTAACATTTTGTAATTTGGAAATATTTTCTGGCTTTAGGAATAGGAATTTTCATCTGTTTTGCCTAACTCTAGTTAATCAATCTTTGAACAAAAGAAGTTTTTTTGTAAACTAGGTGCATGTAGTATAATAAATGAATGATAAAGTAGTCAATTAATCATCAAAAGTAACCATAAACATACAGCAATGACATAGGGTCCCAGAAACTTGAAGTATCAGATCTTGGATTCATTGAACATTGTAAAATGATTTACAGTTTAGGTAATCATTGTAGTAAAAATTTTCCCTCTCTGTCCACCATGATAATGAATGCATATTTAATATGAACTTCATATTAAAAAAAATCCTCAATAAATGCATTAAAATATATTGTTTATATATTTTATATAACAATAAAAATATATTGTTTATATAAGAGATAATCTTAAAAGTATTCATCATGGAGAAGATATACTTTGAAAGTGCCTTACATAAGCTTCTCAGTTTCAGGAGGTCTCTTTATTTATTATTGCTATCAGTTTCTGTGCTATTGGTATTATATTAATGAAGGGATCTCCTTTGTCTATGTGTTCAAAGCTACTTCCCACTTTATCTTCTCTGAGGTTCATTGTGGCTAGATTTATGTTGAGGTCTTCGATCCGTTTGGACTTCTGCATGGGGATAGATATGGATCTATTTGTATTCTTCTACATGTTGACATCCATTTAAACCATCACCATTTGTTGAAGATGCTTTCTTTTTTCCATTATATAATTTTAGCTTTTTGTCAAAAATCAGGTGTTAATAACTGTATAAATTGATATCAGCGATTTTGATTCAGTTCCATTAGTTCACCATTAGCACAGACATTGAGAGTAACAATAAATAAATGGGACTTCCTGACAGTGAGAAGCTTCTGTAAAGCAAAGGACAAAGTCAACAAGCCAAAATGGCAGCCAACTGAATAGAAAAAGATCTTCAGCAACCCCACATCAGGTTAGAGCATTGATCTCAAAAATATATAAAAAATTTCAAGACATTAGACATAAAAAAAACCAAATAATCCATAGTCACAGTGATGACTATCTTGAATATCACCATAGAACCTTCCTCCGGTGACAGATGGAGTTAGAGATAGAGACTCACATGGGAGCACTGAACTGAGCTTCCAAGGTCCAGTTGAAGAGCAGAAGGAGGGAAAATATGACCAAGGAATTCAGGATCACGAGGGGTTGATCCACCCACTGAGACAGTGTGCTTGATCTAATGGGAGCTCACCAAAGCCAGCTAGAATGGGACTGAACAAGCATGGGATCAAACTGGACCCTATAAATGTGTCTGACAATTGAGGCAGACTGAGAAGCCAATGATAATGGCACTGGGATTTGTCTCTATGGCATGTTCTGGCTTTTGGGGATCCTAGTCTATTTGGATGCATACCTTCATAAACCTGGTTGGACAGGGGAGGGCCTTGGACTTCCCACAGGGCAGGTTACCCTGCCCTCTCTTAGGACTGGAGGGGGAGGGGGAGTGGGGGAGTGGAAGGGAAGTGGGAGGAGGGGAGGAAGTGGAAATTTTTATTCTTAGTATTAATAACGTATTAATAATAAAAAAGAAAGAAAAAAGAAAAAAAAGGCATGTGCCACCATGTCCGTTAGAAGAAAAAATTTAAAGATTACAAATGTAAACTTTATTTGTACAGAGTGTGATCAGTTAGTTTCTCAAATGGAAGTACTTATATTGTTTAGTATATTAAGATTTAATGCAAATAAAAGTAACATGATTACATGCCTAAAAAAAAAGACAATTCTTTATGGAGTGGGATAACCTTATTATGTAGCTCAGCCTCACCTAGAATTTATAATCATGCCTCTGACTTCCATGTTCAGGTGTTGAAACATGTGTCACCATGAGAGTTGATTTTCAATGATTCTAATTTTATCAATAAACCTATTTAGTAGGAAACAAATAGAATGCAGATCTAAACAGTGAATTCTCAACAGAAGAATCTCAAATGACCGAAAGACACTTAAGGAGCTGCTCTACACGCTTAGCCATCAGGGAAACCCAAATCAAATCAACTCTGAGATACCATCTTACACTGATCAGAATGGCTAATATCAAAAATACCAATGATAGCTTAAGCTGGAAAGGATTGGAGTAAGGGGAACACATCTCCATGATAGTGGAAATGCAAACTTGTACAGATACTTTGAAAATCTGTATTGCTGTCTCTCAGAAAACTTGGAATGAATCTACCTCAAGACCCAGCAATACCACTCTTGGGCATATACCCAAAGGATACACACTCATACCACAAGGGCTTTTGCTCAATTGTGTTCATAATAGCATTATTTGTAATAACCAAAACCTGGAAACAACCTAGATGCCCCTCAACTAAAGAATGAAAGAGGAAAATGTGGTACATTTACACAATGAAATAATACTCAGCAGTAAAATAAAAACATCTTGAAATTTGCATGCAAATGTATGGAAATTGAAAAAGCCATCCTAAATGAGGTAACCGAGACCCAGAAAATAAAGCATGGTGTGAACTCACGCACAAGTTTATATTACATATAAAGTATAAAGTTTAGTATAAAGTATAAAGTTTAAAGTATAAATTTATATTACATATAAAGTAAATATAAAGATAACCAGCCTATAGACCATAATCTCACGGAAGCTAGATAACAAGGATGAACCTAAGAGAGACATATATAGATTCTCCTGGGAAGGGCAGATAGACAAGATCTACTGAGAAAATTGGGACTGTGTGGGTTTGGGGAGATGGGAGGGTGAAAGGAGAGGGGAAGGAGAGAAGGGGAAGTGGGGAGGAGAACATGAGGGAATAGGATGGTTGAAATGAAGGAAGGACAGAGAGGGAGAGCAAAGAAAGAGGTATCTTGATTGATGGAGCCATTATGGGGTTAGCAAGAAACTTGACACTATGAAATTCCCAGGAATTTCCAAAATACATCCAAAAGGATGAACAAGCTATGATCCTAAGCAATATTGGAGAGGGTATCTGAACTGGCCTTCCCATGTAATCAGATTGATGACTACCTTAATTGTCATCATAAAGCCTTCACCCAGCAAGTGATAGAAACAGATGCAAAGATACATAGCTAAGTACTGGGCTGAGCTCCCAGAGTCCAATTCAAGAGAGGAAGGAGTGATAATAAGTCACTGACTGTGGAATTACAGCTAGGGAACTTGCATAGGACCAAACAAGGCCCTATGGATGTGGCTAACAGTAATGTGGCTTGGGCAGTTTGTGCGGCAACTAGAAGTGGGAGCAGGTTTTATCCCTAGCACTTGCACTGGCTTTTTGAAACCCATTCTCTTTGGAGGTATAGCTTGCTCAGTCTAGATACAGCGGGGAGGGCCTTGATCCTGCCTCAGAGCAATATGCAAGACTTTGTTCCCTTGCTTGGGAAGCCTTACCCTCTCTGCAGAGTGGATAGGGGGTGGAATGAGGGGAATGTGGGGAGAGTAGGAGAAAGGGAGGGTAGTGGGAACTGGGATTGGAATGTAAATGAGAAAAGACTGCATGAAAATTTAAAAATGAAAGAAAATGCCTACTATTGCTTTTAAGAAGTGAGTGTGGTTCCAAACTATATTTCTATTTACCTTATAGAAGATCATACATATAAAATCCAACCATTGCAAACTATGAAAGTCTTATGTCAATGTAATAATTATCAAAGAATAGCAATGTACATAGTCAACCTATACTTGAAAGTTCATTGAAAAGGATCAATAATTGTGAGATACAGATATGTGTATATAAATTCACATGGATGTGTGAATGTTTGGACTTGAAGAGAAAGTGTGTATATACATAGCACTTGTCAGATAATTAGCAGTTAGACAGGTCTGAGCTACATAAAAGATTTTTCAAGACAGACTTTACCATCATTTGCGATCATCACTAGCTCTTCATGTACTAAATCTTCAACTGAGTTAGAAAACAATTTTGAAAAAAGAAATCTGCCTTCTGCAATATTTTCTGAATAGCACATTAAGTACATTTCAGATGCATTTTTCACATATAATCTTGAGAGAAACTGTCATATTCGGAATCAAATGAGGACTGCAGTGATTGCACATGAACTTTTGCAAATATTGGTGGCAAATTTCACATTCATTGGTGAGCACTAGCCTGCTAAAATACAGACATGTTTTGTCTTTCTGTTCACAAATTCATTTAGTCCATATTTATTTCTGAGCTTTCTTTCATTAATGACAGAACGTTTGAGATCATATTTGTCTGGCATGATTGCAATTCAATGAGTCTGAGGATATTTTTTGAGCAACAGTTGCTAATGGAGGAATGCTTGCTAAGAATCAGACTAGTGTGTCTGTTTGCTGATCTGAAGATAAGTTCCCTCTGAATTAATGAGGTAAATCTTCCTTTCCTTGTACTACAAAAAGATAAAATTCTATGCCAAAAGTAAGATGCAAATACAAAGTCTTTTGTTTGTGTGTTTGTTTAGAGTATTAGTTTCAAAAGTGGCAGAGCACATGACCTTCCTAGGGAACATCAGTGGAGCTAGTGCAAAACAGCTTCTCTCCACTAAATATGAAGGAAATCTATAGTGTCATGTAATCCACATGATCTCAAAGATCAGCAGAGCGGAAATTGTTTGGCGCTGTGGGGGGAGTTCTCTATCACTATTATGAAATACCTGGTATATTGCCTTACAAAGAGAACATTAGCCGTAAGCCTCACTGATTAGCAGGTTGCTGTCAATGGTGGATTGATGCATTACTCTGGGTCCTAGCAGGCATTCTTAGCAGAAACAGCAGAGATCCTGTAGAAGAATGAGATTTTTTTTCCCACAGCCAAGTATCAAGAGAGAAATACTACAATATTCTTCTAAGTATTGAATTACCTAAAGACATTCCTACAAGGTTCTATCTCCTAAAACATTGGACACTTCTCATAAGCACTACCCTGGAGACTGAGTCCTCAACACACAAGGTTTTGGGTGACTTTCAAAATCTAAGCTGTTACTAAACCATGGCCACCATAACTCTTTTTTTAATTAATTAATTTATTGTTCATCATTTGGGATTTGGGATTGAAAGTACAGTACTAAGCAACTGTCATATCATAATCTATATTCATAGACAGGCCTTTTTTCAATTGTTCTTTTTAATTATGCTTCCATTATTTAAAACAATTTTGAAATTTAAGTTTATTTTGATCACATTCTTCTCCTTCCCCAAATCCTTCCAGATGTTCTCCCCCTCCCTACCCACGCAACGTTTAATCCTCCCCGCAAAAAATCAACAAAATACCCAAACAAAAATAAACACTTCCAAATGGAAAAAAAAAGTAGAACACCAGACCTAAAACTACACTGAACTGTAACCAAATAAAAGCACACATACAAACACACACAAAAAAAAAGATATTGGAGAGTCCATTATATGTTTGTCAACTACTCTTGAACAAGAGGCCTCTCCTGCAGTGGTTGATATGCCCTATGACACTCCATAGGAGAAAACTGATTTGCCTTTCCTGTAGCTGAAAATGTTTATTCAGTTGTTAACATTTACTCTGTTGGCTAGATTTTCATTAATTTGTTCTTTCATTAATTCATTCCAACCAACAAAAGAAAAAGAATCCAAGAGAAAGCAAGAACGAAAGTGCCACTAGTTTGTATAAAAATAATTAAAAATTCAGATGACCTGGGACAGATGACCCCTGAAGTCCCTGTGCAAGCTACTTCTGTCTCTGAGTTCTTATGAACTTTGCTCATTTTTTAGAGGCCCTTGTTTACTTGGTGTGCTCTATCCCATTTTGGAAAGATTTTCTTTTTCTCTGCTTTTCCAAGGGACTCCTAGGAGTTGTGTGATGGAGACATCCCATTTAAGGCAGAGTCTTCTAAGGTCTCTCATTGTTTGTGATCTATAACTATCACATAATGTCATAAGGACTCATTTTATCTCTATTGAATAGTATATTTTGGTTTTAAGCTAGATCTCTAAGCTACCTAGTCTCTGGTTTTTGGTCATCGAAGCAGTGTTGAATATGATTTTCATCTAATAAAGAGAACCGTAAGTGAAATCAGTTATTGATTGGCTACTCCATCAAGTTTTGTGCCACCTTTGTCCTAACATAGGTTGCAGGCAGTAAGCAATTGTAGATGAAATAAATATTTTGTGGCTTGCTTGTTGTTTCTGTTTCTCCTTTAATCTCATAGAGAGTACCTTATTGCACCAAAAACAAAGCAATGTAGGCTAAAGGCACTGTGGAGACACCAGCTCAAGTTTTCCATGGTCAGTGCATTGTGTAGTTATTGTTTTCACGAATGAGGCCTTGATATTTTTGTGTGGAAAGAAATGTATAGACATGGACAACATTGGTTGTTTGAGTATTCCCATAGCATCCCTTCGCCAAACAATTCAATTAGTTATAACCCAGCCAAGGTGCTGGATGCTTCGTTTGGAGATAAGAAATGGCCAGTTAGGACTCTCTCTCTCATCCATTATTTGGAGATTTCATTTAAATTTCTTTCATATATGTATATATTTGTTACATGAGAAGCAGGCATGCTTTTAGGCCCTAGCACCCTTGGCTGTATCCTGTCGCCCGGCTCCCAGTCTCATGGCTAGCTTATACCTGAAAAAATTACACAGAAACTGTATTCATTTAAATACTGCCTGGTCCATTATCTCCAGCCCTTTATTGGCTAACTCTCACATATTAATTTAACCCATCTCCATTAATGTGTATTGCCACTTGACTTTGGCTTACCAGCATGAGTCTAACCAGCGTCCATCTTGGGCCAGAAAACCATGCGTCTGCCACACTTCCCTAATTCCCAGCATTCTGTTCTCTTTTCTCCACCTATCTAAGTCCTGCCCTATCAAAAGGCCAAGGCAGTCTCTTTATTTAACCAATGAAAGCAACAGAAATACAGAAGGACCTCCTACACCATTTTCCCTTTTTCTGTTTAAACAAAAAAGAAAGGCTTTAATTTTAACATAGTAAAATTACATATAACAAAACAGTTACAATATTTATATCTATTTTATCTATTTATATTTATATCTATTTATATCTGTTTTATATCTATTTATATCTATTTTATATTTATATCTATATACATTATATCTATTTTATAATATTTATATATTTATAATATATCTTTTATAATATTTATATCTATTTTATCTTTTATCATAACAAAGGAAAACTATAACTATCCATTCTTCAACTCCATCAAAGACTCTAGAAGGATATAATATTACCTAAGTAAACAAGAAGTAAGCAACTTTCAAAATGCTAGAAATGATAGAGACATCTCGCTGCCTGGATAATCACCCAAAGTTCTTCTGTACTGTTGGGGTATCTGTCGTCAGCTGACAGGCCCACAGTATTCAGTAGACACTTCCATGAAGCAAAAAATTTCAAAGACAGTTCTGTATCCTGCAGAATGTCTCGTAGACTCTTTCATGAATCAGGAACCCCGAAGATCATCTCACCTATAGGCAATTTCAGCAGTCCTTTCTCTGTGAGTTCTTCATGTTCAGTTTATGTAACAGTCCAGGCAAGAGTAGTTTCTTGTCCAAATGTTTAACAAACTCCATAAGGAGCCTCTTCAATGCCCATCTTCCTCTTGAAGTAGCTGGTCCTGCCAGGAGCAGATGTGTATCATTGTCATGAAAAGCCCTAAGTTATTAAAACATTAAGTGCCATATTCTGTAGTCTTTGAAAGATATAGATTGCCTATCTAATTGAACTATATCTCTATATATCCAGAAAATCTAACTAACATGACTACAAACTTGACTATTATTGATGATTATTGATTAACAACCTATATTTCCTACTTATACATTACATTTTTAAATGAGCTACATAATCACAATACCTTAATCAAGATCAGAAATACATATACATATAACAAAAATGACCTTAAATTTATATCACCAAAGCAAAATTTATACCAATAGAAATTATTCATATCTATATCATATCCCCCTTTAAATGTAAAGGAACATTTATAAACAATATTTGGGAATATGGGCGTAGTTTTTTTCTCTCCAAACTTCTTTTCTGAATTTTCTGAAGGTGACCTTTCAGGAGGCCGTGATCTATCATACCATATTGGTTTAGAAGGAATCCACAGGGTCTCATCCTCTGTGAAAACAAAAGAAGAATCTCTTTTCCAAAGCATCATATCCTTAGACCCAAATTTTGAAATCAAGATACCTTTAGAACATATATGCTGGTTTAGCTTAGCAGACCACACAATGACATGTCTCTCTGTACTTAGCTCCTTTATAGTCGAAAAATTCAAAGAAAACACAATAATATACAGAATCCATGCTCTGTGTGAATTTTCCATTTTCCAATATGGTACGATAGACTACAGCCTCCTGAAAGGTCACCATAAACACCTTCAGAAAATTACTTCACTCAAATGGTGACTGAGATGAACCTGGCACACAGGATACACCATGAAAGTCCTGATTAACGGTGCCCCCATACAGCAGGAAGAAGTTTGGAGAGAAAAATCTACATACATAGTCCCAAATGTTGTTTATAAATGTTCCTTTACATTTAAAGGGGGATATGATATAGATATGAATAATTTACATTGATATAAATCTTGATTTATTGATACAAGTTTAGGTCAATTTTGTTATATGTATATATGTATTTCTGATCTTGATTAAGGTATTGTGATTGTGTAGTTGATTTAAAAATGTAATGCATAATTAGGAAATATATTGATAATTATCAATAAGAGTCAAGCTTGTAGTCATGTTAGTTAGATTTTCTAGATGTGCATAGATATATTTCAGATAGGCATTCTTCATATCTTTCAAAGATTCAGAAAATAGCATTTAAAATGTTTTAATAACTTAGTACTTTTCATGACAATGAGACATGTCTACTCCTTGCAGCACCAATATACTTCAAGAGGAAGATGGACATCGAAGAGGCTCCTTATGAAGTTGATTAGACATTTGGGCAAGAAACTGCTCTTGCCTGGACTGTTGCATAAACTACAGAGAGAGGACTGCTGAATTTGCCTAAAGCTGATATGATCCTTTGGGGTTCCTGATTCATGAAAGAGTCTACGAGACATTCTGCAGGATACAGAAGAGAGTAACTGAACTGTCTTTGAAATTTCCTGCTTCGTGGAAATGTCTGCTGAATACTATGGGCCTGTCGGCTGAAGATGGATGCTCCAATGATACAGAAGAACTTTGGGTGACTGTATAGGCAGTGAGATGTCTCTGTCATTTCTAGAGTTTGGAAGTTGCTTATTTCTTATTTACTTAGGTAATATTTTATACTTCTGGCGTCTTTGATGGAGTTGAAGAATGGATAGTTATAGTTTTCCTTTGTTATGATAAAAGATAAAGAAGATATAAATATGGTAACTGTAGTTCTTGCTTGAGATCTGTTTTGTTATATGTAATTTTACTATATTAAAATGAAAGCCTTTCTTTTTTGTTTAAACAGAAAAAGGGAAAATGGTGTAGGAGGTCCTTCTGTTTTGTATTGCTTTCATTGGTTGAATAAAGAGGCTGCCTTGCCCTTTTGATAGGGCAGCCCTTAGGTGGGCAGAGTAGACAGAACAGAATTCTGGGAAGAAGGGAAGTGTGGCAGACACCATGGCTCTCCTGCCTGAGACGGACACTGGTTAGACTCATCCCGGTAAGCCACAGTCAAGTGGCAATACACATTAATGGAGATGGGTTAGACTAATATGTGAGAGTTAGCCAATAAAGGGCTGGAGATAATGGGCCAGGCAGTATTTCAATGAATATAGTTTCTGTGTAATTATTTTGGGGGTTAAGCTATCCGGGCACCAGGAACACCACCCTCACCTCATTACTATATATATTTTATAAACTTCCTACTGTAATGGATTTCTATACTACCCCTTAAATGTCTCTTAATTTTAGTTGTCTCTCCCTGTATTTCCTCTGTAATCTGTAATCCTCTCCCATTCTACTTGATCATTCCAATTCAGCAACCTTCATCAATCCATACTTATCTATTTTATTTCCCTTTCTTAATGAGATCAATCCTTTCCTTCTACCCCCTACCATCTGTGGCTCTATGCATTGTAACTTGTTTATTAATGATTTAACAGCTTATAGCCACATATGAGTAATTACACTTCATGTTTACCTTTCTAGCTCTGGGAAACTTATATCAGGGTGATTTTTTTTATTCCATCAATTTGCCTGTAAATTTCATGATGTCATCTTTTTTACAAGCTGAGTAATACCCCATTATGTAATGTATCACATTTTATTTATCCATTTATCTTTTTAAAGGCATCTAGGCTATTTATAATTTCTAACCTTGGTGAGTAGAGTAGCAATGAACATGATTGAACAAGTGTCTTTGTGGGAGACCGAAGAAGCATCCTTTGGGTATATGCCCAAGAATGGCATAGCTGGATTTTGAGGTAGACCTTTTCCCATCTTCCTGAAGAATCATTGAACTAATTTCCACTAGTAACTGTACAAAATTGCACTCCCACCAACAATAGACGAATGTTCATTTTAGTTTTCATCTTTGTTAACATGAGCAATATGAGTTGCCACTTTTTTTTATCTTAGCCATTCTGACAGGTTCAAGATGAAATGTCAAAGTAATTTTGATTTTTATCTTCCTGATGGCTAAAGATAGGAAACATTCATTTTACAGCTATTTGAGTTTCTTCTTCTGGGAAGAAACTTCTCTGTTTAGAACTGCACCCTATTTTTAATTGGGTTGTTTTCTTGATATCTAGTTTCTTGAAGTTTTTTATTTTGGATATTAGTCTTCTATCAAATGAGTGGTTGATTAAAATCTTTTACCATTCTGTAGGCTACTATTTTCTCTGAATTACAGTCTCCTTTGCCATGCAGAAGTTTCTCAGTTCTATGAGGTCCCATTTATTATTTGTTCTTTTCAGTGCCTATGCTAATGGTCTTCTACTCAGAAAGTATTTTCCTATTTCAATTAGTTCATAGCTATTCCATACTTTCTCTTATATCTGGATCAGTTTATCTGGTTTTATGTTGAGGTCTTTGATCAATTTAGAGTTAATTTTTGTGAAAAGTAATAGGTATGGATCTTTTTGGATTCTTCTAAATGAAGACATCCAGTTTTACCAGGATCCTTTGTTGAAGATGTTGCCCTTTAACCAGTGTGTATTTCTAGTTTGTTTACCAAAAAATAAGGCATTCGTATGTATGTGGACTTGTGTCTGTATCTTCATTACATTTGATTGACTATCACATCTGTTCTTATGCCACCACCTTGGTGTTTTGATTACTATACTTTTGTACTATAACTTGAAATCTGAAATGGTGATATCTCTAGCGGTTCTCTTATTATTCAGGATTGTTCTAGCTGCTTCTTGTATTTCTTGTGTTTGGTTTCTTGTGTTTTCCTATGAAGCTAAAGATTTTCCGGTTAATATACATGAAAAATAGGTTTGGGATTTTGTTGGGGATTGCCTTGAATCTGTAGATTGAGTTTCCTAGGATGACATTTTTCCTATGTCAATCCTATGATGATTGAGCATTGGAGATCATTTGATCTTTGATATCATCTTCAATTTCTTTCTTCAAAACTTGGCAAATTTTATCATGCAGGACTTTTACTTGTTTGTTTAGCAATACTTCCAGATATTTTATATTATTCAACCCTATTGTAAAAGGTTTTGCTTCCTGATTTCTTTTTTAAACTGAATATCCTTTGTATATAGAAAGGGTAATGATTTTTTTAGTTCATTTTGCTGCTACTTTGCTGAAAGTATTTATCAGCTGTGCTAGTTCCTGGTTAAATATTTTAGGTCACTTACATATTCTATCTTATCTGCAAATAAATATACTTTATTTTCTATTTTTCCAATTGGTACTACATTGTTCTCCTTCGACTGCCTTATTGCTCAAGTATAGCCTTCTTTTTATTCTTTATTTTGTGAAGATATGTCTTATTAAATTGTCCAGACTCACCTCAAAGCCAGTCTGTAGCCTTTAAAAAAGTTATACCTCTCCATATCAGAAAACTTTGATATAGTTACAGTGCTTAAGGTCCCAAAAAGACATGCCCAAAGTATGTTGATAAAGGAAAGAACACAGACTAGATCTTATCTCAATCTAAGTCTCACTACTGTACAAGTTCATGAATTGAATGTCATGAATGTATTAGGTTTGATGGCAAATATTTTAAGCTATATAAATTACAAAATCTTCATTTGAATTTGATTCAACCTATGAATGTTTGAATTTAGTAATAAATTTTGATCACTAAAATTTATATTTTACATTACTTAGTCATATGGGAGATACAATGGCAAAGATAGGTTCCATAATTCCATGGATATTGTTAGCTAAGGAGTCTAAGAGAATTTCTGCTTGCACGTAAAGTTTTAACACATATCAAGTGTTATGGAACAGGAAATTTTAACCACAGGATGTTTAAGCAGGTACCAAATTTGGGACTCTTGGGGAGCTTACATAGTACATTAAATTGCTAAAACTAGATTTTGCAAAGGAGATTAAATGAAACTTCAAACGCCTCTTATATTTAAGTCAAGCAAAGACAACTTTCTAGTTTTCTTCTTGTTCTGGGAGAGACATTTTTTGTCCCCTTTGAAAAATATGACCTATTTGTTGTTCAGTCACCATGTGTCCCCTTAGGATTGGTGGAGCCATATGTTGAGACTTGATTCATAACTGTTCAACTGTGCAACACTTCAGGCTTTTAATGAGAGAGAGGGGTTTGAAGATACACAAAAAGACACTTGGGGTGACCCTACAGGCTCACATTGTAAACCTTGAAGAAGGCAGGTAATCATGTGCCAGAATGGACAGCCCAGATCTGACATTTGTCCTCAGCCATCTCTTGAGCCTTCACATTTAAGGTGACAATGTAAGAAGGCCTTCCAAAGACTTCAGCCCAAAGGTGCAGCTGCCATTCCTGATAAAGGCCCATTTAGTAGTGAGGGTCATATTGAAGTCAGCAGAGACACAGATGCAAACACATTGATTTTCTTAGAACTGGTGAGTTACTGACGTGAATACTAGGACTCAAAATCCAGTCCCCATGCTTTTTTTTTTAATCAAGTCCTTTCTCCACTGAGTGATCTCCCTGACCTACAGTGTCCTTTGTTAAAAATGACTTTCTATTTTGAATATTCAAATGCTTTAAATTTTTAGTTTGAAACAGAAATTAGACAGCCAACCCTGTCCAATATTTTATAAGTGCAATTTTCCTTTATATATTTCTGATTATTATGTAAATCCACAATCCAATCAATGCTATATATGCATAACATTTATTATATACACGTCTAGGTTTAAAATAGTAAACATATAATATGTTATCTCTACATTTGGAATGAATTTCAAATTTTGAAGTAACTGACAAGCTATGAATACTAGCTTAATTTATGTAATCCCCTGGCTGGTTTCTCTTGCTTTTGTCACTTTATCTAAACTCATGTCAACTAAGTTCAATAACTCCTAGTTTCCTGGAGGCTTATGCATTCTGTGTAGTAAAATCCAGTTACTGTCTTAAATTCAAGATCCTCTTAGTGTTTTCATTTCATTGCTTTAATTTTGGAAATATGTTTGTCTACACCAACCACACATATGTGTAATTGCTATTTTTTTACTCTTTGAGGCCTTGCTACCCAGCTCCCAAATAAATACGCTAACAATTATTGTTACTTATGAATGCTCGAACATACCTTGGCTTGTTTCTAGTCAGCTTTTCTAACTTAAATTATCCCATTTTTCTTTAACTACATTTTGCCTCTGGGCTTTTTATCTTTCTTATTTCTGTGTATCTTTCTTTCCTTCTTACTCCATTGGCTGGCCATGTGACTGGGTAGCTGGGTCCTGCCACCCTCTTCTCCTTTTCTTGCTCCTCCCTCTTTTCTTTTCAAGCCTAGATTTCTCCCTCTTTTCTTTTCAAGCCTACATCTCTCCCTCTATTTATTCACCCTGCCTGACAGCCCCAACTGTCTTTCTCCTGCCTACCTACTGGCCATTTGCTCTTTATTAGACCAATCAGGCATTTTAGACAAGAAATGTAACACAGCTTTACAGAGTTAAACAAATGCAACATAAAAAATGTAACACATCTTTGTATCATTAAGCAAATATTCCACAGCATAAATGAATGTAATACATCTTAACTAATATTCAACAACACATATGATATTCAATTTTTCTGTCAAGTAACATATTTTAAGTTTATTGTATGCTAGGATCTTCTCTATCCTCGTATCAACAACAACAAAGAAAACTTCTATGGCCAGCATTTCATATTGTACAAAATTATTATATTATAAATGTCAAATACAAGTAGATGTTGAGATGGATTTTGCTTCAAGGGAAAACAAGTTGAATCATTAGCTGAACCAAAAACTCTCTTCTCCATATCATTAAATGTTATATGCCTTCTATTTGGTATTCACATCAACAGGCTGCTTGTTATACAGTGTGGATATATGCATGTGTGTTATATGTGTGTGTCACACACACCATTGTTCACAGTTTTTTCTTTTAATTTTCCCATTTATATGTCTTATCTGTTAAAGTTCCAAAATTTTTACAAAACTGTCCATCCTTTCAAGTACCTTTTTAGTAATACTTTCTCTTAGGCAGCATAGATTTGGTTTTGTTTGTTTGCTTATTTATTTTTGTTTTTGTTTTGTTTTGCTTATTGTTTTGGGGGGGCGGGGGGACAGGGTTTCTCTGCAGCTTTGGAGCCTGTCCACGAAGTAGTTTTTGTAGATCAAGCTGGCCTCGAACTCACAGAGATCCACCTGCCTTTGCCTCACAAGTGCTGGGATTAAAGGTGTGCACCACCACCGCCCAGCTTGGTTTTCATTTTTAGTTGTTTACAAAGTCCTTGCATCTGAAGTAGAAAACATCTTTTACAAAGGTGTGGGTATAAGTTGATGTATCTACCTTATCTCTTTATCTCTTCTCTCTCAGCATTAATTAACAACATTCCGAGACCATCTTGTAAACCATTATCTGTTTTATTCCTTGTGTTTTGTGATATAAAAATTCATGTTACTGACCCAAGAAAGTCTTATAATTCCTCATTTATGGAGTCTGTACACTAAATGCTCTTTGTCATTTATTAGTACCTAAAGATATTTTTAGACATTCTTTTAAATTTTTGTTTCTGTTGTATCTTCTATTATATATTTCATTTTCTCAGGTAATAGAATCACTTCTGAATTTTTTTAGTACATACATGCCAAAAAGTAAGTACATTTACTATTTCATTTGAGCCACAAGGGATACTGCCAAGGTTATTGGTAATTTTAATTAATCAAATGGATGAGGATGGAAACTCTACTTTGAATCCCAAGTTTCCTTAGCTCACATACAAAAATGATTAATCACAATAGTGCAGCTTTTAAATAAATTTAGGAAATGAAGAACCTGCAATCACAGGAAGCCAATCCATATGGCTCTATTAACTCACTAGTTTAAATAAAAGTCCTTCAGATTATCAAAGAAGTGTTCTAACACAGGACAAAAGAGAACCTTAATAGTTCTGCATGCTAAGGACAGGTCAGTTGTTCAGTGCGTATTTATCAGAAAAATACACTGAAACAGATTTAGAGAGACAAAATGGGAATTCAGCCTTCAGTATTTCTTTGGCTATAAGAATTAAACATAAAAGATAAATATGAAAAATAAAAGGGCCCATGATTTTTAATGCAGTAAATTGGTTTTTAATAAAAAGGAAAAGTTGCTGCATGAGAGGGTCAGCTCTATTAGAATGCATTTAAACATTTTCCAATATTAGCACTGCCTTCCATCATGGATTGCGGGCTGACTCTGATCTCAGCCAGCAGGCTGAGCCTTCACCTTTGCTCAGCTAAGCCTTATGAATACACTCCCTCATGCCTGCACCATCCACTCCGCACTTTCTTTTCTTTTTTACATTTTAGCCCTAGACAGCCCCTGTGCTGTCATTTGCCCAGTGCAGCAGCTATTCTCATTCCCTTTCCAGTGATTATGCCAAGGACAGAAAATGCCCCTAAATTAATCCATCATGCTCGTGCAAATTCTAATGAGTGGGAAATGCCAAAAATGATCCATTATCGCTGCAATTGGAAAATCATAATATCATAGTTCAGCCTGAGCAACTAGTAAAGAAAATCTCTGAAGCGTGTCATGAATCCTGGATATGGAAAGCAATCTCTGGTCTGGGAGCTGCCTCGGTAGGGCACTAACTGATTTATATGTCCACACAGCTATGCCCATCCACATGTCCAGACATTACCCAAGAGTACCTGTGTATGCTCACCCTGGTGTTTGAAAAACTACATTATTCTTCCTGAGTTGAGTCTTAATAGGTCACCGGACCAAATGCAATGCCACAGTGCCCTCATGTGGCCTCAGGTTTTTAGACAAAGTGTTTACTGGGTTTGCCAGGATTGTTGCTTCAAAACCTTTAGAATTTTTTTTTATATTTAATTTTGAGAAGAGTTAAATAATATGAATAAGAGTAACAGACACAACTAAAATAAGGACTGGTTGTATCTTCCAAATCTCATTTTATCTGTTTTTATTCTTCCCGCTTTTATCTCAATATTTTCCTTCTCCCTTAATATGCGTATATCCCTATATAAGCACAATTCAGGATAGGAGTGGATGATACAAGACCAGTTATTCTGCATAGGGTCAGCATTTCTTCTCTTCTGCCACTCATATAAGAAGAGAGTTGGAGAAACTGAGTGGCAGACCTTAAATGTGGCAAATCAAGTATGAAGACAACCAAAACATGTAGGCCTACCTCTGGTGTATTCAACTCTGAGTATCACTATGAAGGAAAAGGTTAGTATATTTCCACCATTGACATTTGATTAATCAACTTAACAATTGAATTGATTCCTGTAAGATATTTCATTTAATATTCTAGAATATTTGTTAACTGTCAAAGATTATCAATCTCAAAATTAGGAATATTGAGTCATATTGGAAGATCAAATATTTTAATAACAGAGTTATGCGTATTTGCTTACCATTGTTTGAATTTTAACATTCTGGAAAAGTGCAGTTGAATCTCTAGGAATCTCTGATGATAAAATCATTATCAGACCCAAAAGGCTAGGTATGACTACTGCATGGTAATTGTAAATAGAAGTCAAGTAAGTTTGTAAGTATATAGGTATATACATATATGCTTATATATATATACATACATACACATATACATATAAGCACATATATGCATGTGTGTAGGTATAGCTATACATATATGCATATATAAATTGAAGTCTGCTTACAATTACCATATATACGTATGTATAATCATATTAATAATATCACCTATATATTATTCAACAATCACCAGCTGAACACTTGAAATCATTCATTACACTTATGAAAACTGAAGAAAATCTATACTGTAATGTATGGAAACTCAGAAATTTAGAAAGCATGATTAGACCAGAGGATTCAGGCAGAGATGAAGTTTGCCTATTTTGTCACTATGATCCAAGTAATAACGTTCTTACTTTATAAGAATGAAAACAAGAAAATAAGCTCGCAAACATTTACCTTGTCTACCCCTTTTTCTTGAATATTTCTTTCTACCACAATAAAATGAAAAATAATTCTTAGCTGGACTATAACAATGACTATATAATGTAGCAGTTCGCATCAAGGGCTTGAATAATAGAAATTCCTTATAAAATAACCAGAGTTAACCACTGGCTCTTCAACTTCAGGTTCTATGAGATATCATTGTTACTAACTTGTTCCTACATGAGTTAAGCATATCTAGAAATATTAATACATTAAAGTTTTAATACGAACTCATAGGAACCTTGTCTATAATTCTTTAATCATTGTATGTCTGTTATATGTAAGACTCAGCATTTAACACATTAAATACTCATCCTGGTCAAGTTTTATTTTGAATTTTTTAGTTTTACATTTGATATTTTAAAACCTTTTCATCCTAAAATCATTTTGCAAGTAATCGATATATGTATTGTTTTCCAAACTAATTGCTATTTATGATGTTTCAAGGACATAGAACTGCCCCCAGGTTCAGTTTGGTCAAATCCATGTCAATGTGCAAGTGAATCAGAGAATCATGTCTTAAATGATCCCAAATCCCACAAACCAATAATGTCTCTGTGGTTTATTTAGTCCTCAGAGATTTTATTTAAAAATCAAACGTGGGAAAATAAGCTTGATCAGATTAGGAAAAGTGTGTGATAGTTTCAGTCAATTTTATATTGAATAAATTAGAATGTTTATTATACATTAACATATATTGCTCTTTACTAGAACCAGAAATTTGCCCACATTACAAAGTCATAATTAGCTCAAACAAAATATACTAATATTTTAGATAAGCTATAAGCTCTTGCAAATCTCATACTTTTCTCCTAAAATTATTAAATTATGGTAATACTGAACCAAGGTTTTAAAATTATTTATGTGACACATTCCCTTAACTGTGTAGTCAATAGGTGATTGTGGCAAGGCTTCTCACCTGTTGTTTGACAGCAGCTTTTGCTCAAGCCTATTCTGTAGGTGTAGCTAAACACCACTAAAATACAGAGTTTCCTCCCCACCTCCAGCTGTGCCTAACAAAAAACCCTCATGCAGCTTGTTAACATATCCTGGCAGGAACTGAAATTCTAGCCTGCCTCAGATCTCTTTAAATACATTTTCTCCTACTTCTATCTCTACCCCTCTGACCAAGCCAGATCTCACTCTTTATCCCTGTCTGATCTTGACAGGCCATTTAATGTCTCCAGGCATTGTTCTTGCTTTTGTGTCATCAAGACAGCCATTCTTCTCTTATTACACGTAACTGTATGCTGTTATTTTCACTGCTCATTCTAACCCTTTCACATTCTTTGACTCTCCAGTCTCTTTACAAAGAATTATGTTTTTTTTTCTTCTTTTGCCTTCTTAGAGTACTTAATCCTTTTTACTAGCAGTGATTTTGTTTAGACATATACAAATTACTTTATCCATCAATCACATTTATCCATACATCACCTCAACCTATTGCAGCAAATATAGAAACACAGGAGGCTGAAGGTGAGAGTACCTGTACTGGATTTCAGTGATGAGTACCATGAGGTTCTTAGCTCAGAAGACCAAGCTAAACTTTATAATATATGAATCAAAGTCTTCCTACTATTCTCCACCTGCAATGTTCACATTTTCATATGAATGATAGCTCTCTTGGCTTCATAGCAAATAGTATTTTATTTTGGATTTAACAACTTTGTTTAAATATAGTTGTCATATAGCAATTCCTAAATGTGAACTGTGTAATTAGATGTATTAACATCAATATGTTTCAGTAAATCTATGATCACATGGAAGTAGCAAACACAGTCAGAATCCCCAGAGTATCTTAGGATCCTGCTGGTCTTCTAACTCCTTCCTTCTCAGTCATCCAATGCACTGACTTCTCTGTGTGTAAATCATTGGAATCTTCTAGTGTTTTATGCAAATTGATGATGACATTTTACTTATCTTTACTTATTTAACATGTTATGGAGATGTGACGTCATTTCACTGTATGAATATTGAAGTAACTGGAAAAGCAAGACTGTCCTGCACTGAACACATATGTTTAGAATAGCCTCCTGAAGTTACTGTGTCATCTCCCACACCACTGCAATCTCCTGAGAAATGATCAATATCTTTGCAAGATTTGGCATGCCCACATCAGCCATTATGCTAAGTGCACAGTTTCAACGTGTGTATTGATATTGGATTTAAAAATATTTATTCTCATTTTTATTTATAGGTGTACATGGTGTCTGCATGTGACATCCAGAGAGTGGCAGCAGTAGCCCTAGACCTGGAGTTACAATGACGTGTGATGCTCTAGAAATGGATGCTGAGAACCCTAATTGGGTCCTTCAGACAATCAGAAACCATTATAACTGCTGAACCATCTCTCCAGTCCTAAATCTGGATTCATTAATGAGACATTGCTGAGAACATTTTTCTATAATGATCTGTATATACAACTTTAAAAAAAGCTCATGTCAAATTGCCTTAAAAACGTGTGTGCTTCCTCTTCCTGGATTTCAGGATACTTTAAGTACTCTTGTTTTTTAATTGCTCTTATCAAGGATTTCATCTTTACGTTTTCAGAATTTTTTTTTACTTTTAACTTCTTGAAAATTTCATGCATGTAAAGGATGCACCAGGAATATAGTCACCTCCATCTTTCCTACACTTTCTGCTCCTTTCTTCCCAATGAGTCACCTCCTGTTTCTCTGTTCTCTCCTTCTTTCTTCTTCCCCTTTCCCTTCACTTTTCTACTTCCCCTTCTGCTTCTGTTCGGTAGTTCTTCTGGATATAACTACACCTGATGTGTCTTTGTGACTATAACAGTCATGAACATTACACTTGTGCTTAAATGTTACGGATATCAGCTTTCTAAACACCCTAATTTTTCTATCTTTTGATTGTAGAAATTTAAAATGTTTACATATACATTCACATCAGTAATTATGAGCACATTTGATTAGTTATATTATATTATCATATTTTCTTTTATTCTATTTTTTTTCTTTAGCTTGCTGTAACTTTTCCAGCAATGTTGAAGAGGAGAGATGACCTTGTTAGCTTGTTGCTGATTTCAGAAGTAAATTCCTTTTTTTTCCACTTAGTGTAATGTCACTAGTAGTGACCTACATCTATTTTTGTAAACTTCTATTATGAGGTTGAAGAAAGTACTTATCATCTCTTTAATTTTCTGTAGATTTCCTTTTACAATGAAAGGTTGTTGGTATTTTTGTTTATCTGTTACTATATTCTTTGACAGTTTCTCTTTTTATCATTCATAAAGAAAAGTTCTGAGTTATTGGAAATGCTTTTTCTGCTTTTACTTTTAATTCTGAAAGGCAATTGTAGCATTGGCTTTATTTGGTTCATGTGTTGGAGAAACTTAGTAAGTATCATGATGTACTCTATTGTAACATTTCTGTCTCATGGGTTTTACTGAATGTCTTAGATGTGTAGATTTATGCCTTTCACCAAATTTGGGAACTTGTGGGCTGCATATCTGTTTTTGTTTTTCTTTTTTATACCCTCTCCTTCATTGGAGACTTCTGTTATGTGTACATGAGGTCTTCTACATTTACACAGTTCACAGACACTGTTTATAAAAGCACCTCAGTGCAGTATTCTGAAAAAAACAGTTGGGCTCAGCTTTTGTGCTTCATATTTTAGACTTATTATTATTGCTAGGAGTCTGGTATTTCATGTCATATCGTACACATATGTACATATAAATCTATCTACTATATTTAGATGGAAGCAAATAAATATAGTAATATTTCTTCATCTTAATACAGCAAAGAGGTTGTGACAGACTCTTTAAATAATTAAGACATTTTTATTAATTTTCTGATCAAGATTGAATAGTGACATCTAATTTTTCAGAAGAAAATTTATTATATTAAAATAAAATAATATTATATATGAATTGTGATTTATCTTAATTCATAGAATATTATACATCCCAACTGTTAACTCTGTTTACATTGAACTTTTAATGTCTCTCAAACATTTACAGTATTTAAAATTATTAGTGATTTCACTGAACCATAGTAGGAAATGGAAGGGCATGGTAGTAAAATAGTGATAAATGTAGGAAGCTTCGAGGAATCTTAGGTAGGTCATTTGATATGGCATTCAACTATATCTCACACAGGACATCTGAGCTGTCAAGTTACAAAAGGGCAAAATGCTTACTGCTCTACCATTAATGATACATATCATAGAAAGAGAGAGCATTTGCATAGGTCAAATGGGCTCTGGACTAAGGGCTGCACAATGAGCTGAAATGGCCAAGTCAACTTGCTCCACAGGTTAATTCAGCATGCATTGAGTAACTCAAACTGAAGAGATAGAGCTTCCTATAGGCTAGAGTGTTGCACAGAAACATTTCAGAGACTATTGTGCCTTCTGACTCCCTTTGACTAGACCTATATAAAGAAATCGCAAAGATGCATGATCATTCTCTCAGTAGCTGTGTCTCATTGACCAATTGTAAATGTTAGATAATAGGTTTTTTGTTTATTTTCAAGGGGATTATAGAAGGGCTTTGTACCTGTTAAGCAAAACTCCAGTCACTGAGTTGCATCCTTAGACCAACATACTGACAGAGAAGATGCTGATAGGGTTTCAGAAATTGTGATCTTATTTCTAGAGTACATTTCATTTAATATGAAAGATGTGAAATCATTCTGAGTTTCAGAGTCAGCTTCTCATTTCAGTACTTTTGCAGTACTTCCTCAGATATGTTGTTCAGACAGGCAGTGTTCCAAGACAGTGTTCCAAAACATACATGCTCATCAGTTGTCCTTATTTTCTCAAAGCAGCATGGTAACTTAGAGTTGGAAAAGAAAAGTCAAAGACAAAATGATGAGTTTAAGGAGAAGTCTTGAAATAGAAAACAAACAAACAAACAAGTATGTCAGATTTTTATTGTGAGTTCCGTAAATAGGAGATAATAACTGATATTTATCTTGGAGGCATTTTTTGAAGTAACTTTTATTTATTAATTTCTATAATTACCCATAAAGCTCTAAGAAGGATGGTGGCTCATACCTTTAATCTCAGTACTAGGAGGCAGGCAGATCTCTGCAAACTTAAGGTCAGCCTGGTCTACAGAACAAGTTCCAGGACAGTCACTGCCACAGAGAAACCTTTTCAATGTCCCACCTCCCCCCCAAAAAAATAAGCAAAGAAAAAGAAAAGACGAAGAAAAAGGAGTAGGAGAAGTATAATTTGTTTGCAAGATCATTGGACAGATGAGAAAAAGCAAGATTCCCAGAGCTAAATATTCCCAGGGTTTGATGGTCAGAAAATGAAAACACTTGGATATAGACCTCCATTAATTGCCACCAGGGGAAGTCTGGTGAACTACCATATGTTCACAGGAGTCGAAGTGCTCACTGTAGTTAGAAGTCTGTAACACATAGAAAGAAGATAGATGAAGGGTTTTTTTTTTATTACAAATGATTATGAATGGCATGAGTGATGGCATTTGTTAGCATAAGTGAGTACAGGCTATTATTCTTCTGTCTCTGAGTCCTTTCTGTTTCTCTTTTTGAATGAAATATTTACATTGGAGTCAGTTTTAAATGTCATCTGTTTCATAATCTCTGCATTATCCACTCTTTAGTGTTGCTTGCTGTTGCACAGACGATTACAGGCCAGAAAGCTGAAAAAAGGAGAATGTTGAATTAACAAGCTGGAAATGGATTTCTGTGAGGACTACTGCCATTTGCATGGACATTCCTGATCATTTCCTATATGATAATACATATAATTTTCCAAAAAGACAATGAGGTTCATTTGAGTGTAAGAGAGATTGATGTAGTCAAAGCATAGATACAAATGATACCTGATTAAATATTGGATAAAATTTAGTAAACTTTACAAAATTTTCAGTCATTATTAATACCCAGATATCAATATGATTTTTATATTTTAGTTGTACTGGAGATAAATAAAGCATATAATCTACATCCAGCTTTGCTGTATGGTGATTTTGAAAGACAGTGTGCATAATTGCCCTATCAATTAATTTGTCTTTAAACAGGCTATCATAGGCTTGAATAAATATGCAACATTCTAGCAAACTGTGCCTTGTGAGATATATAATTTTCTAGGTTTATTACAAAAGTTGAATATTATATTGAGAGATTTGATAGTGTTACTGGTGAAGCATCTATCCACATAATAATAAGGAAATGTCAAAATCCTGAACAAATACAATTAAACAATTTTAGCCTACAGTTTGTAGAAAGACTTTTTTAAACATTTATTTATTTTTAAATTCATTTTACATTTCAACCAAGGTTCTCCCTCCCACCCCACCTCCTGTCCTCCGTGCCTTCCCGCCCCCCCCAGCCCACGCCCCCATTCACTCTTCCCAACAGGTAAAGGCTCCCATGGGGAGTCGACAAAGTTTGACACATTAATTTCGGGGCAGGACCAAGCCCCTCCCCTCTACATTAAGTTTGAGTACGACATTCCTTCAAAGGGAATGGGCTCTAATGAGCTAGCTCCTGCACCAGGGACAGATTGTGGTCCTACTTCCAGAGAACTCTTGTTTAGCCCAAGTTTCACAACTGACTCTTGCACATAGAGGGACTAGTTCAGCTCCACAGCTGTCCTCTCGCTGTTCATGAGTTTCTAGGAGCTTGGATCAGGAGTCGCTGCACATTTCTCCATTATGATTTTGATCTCCTTTGTGTATGTATTCTCTCCTTCCGCTCTTTGGTTGAATTCCCTTGCTCAGCCTTGTGCTTTGGTGTGGATCTTTAAATCTGGTTCCATCAACTACTGGAAGAAGACTCTAGCTTCTCTGGACAAGGAAGATAGTTTATGATTTTTATTCCATTAAAAGATTCTTATCACTTTTTATGCATGTGGGTTGCCTTCATGTGTGCGTGTGAAATACATGTATGCCTGGTGTCTTCAGAGACTAGTAAATTGTGTTGGATCACAATGAACTGGAATTAGAGAAGGTTGGGAGCCAAGACAGTGTTAGGGATTGAACCTGGGCCCTCTGAGTACCTTAAGTACTCCAAAGCACTGAGTCGTCCTGAAACAGACTATCATAAATTTTATTGAATGTCCATAAAAATAAAACATGTTTTAATTGTTCCCTACATGTGGAAAACAGTGTTTTAGCCCAAAGATTGTCAACCTTATTATGTGGGTTCACAGTGATGTCTCTTTTTTCATTTTATGCCAATATCCAATGAAGAAATGTATTTCCAATGTTGTGTTTTAATTGTGTTCTAGCTTGCCTATGACCAATTCAACCACCTCCAAATGTTTCTCAAATTTCATATCAGAGAAGTATTTTCAAGTGCACAACATTATAAGGATATTAGAGTTTAGAAAAATCTAATTTTGCAAGGCTAAAGAATGTAATCAACATAGAGCACTGAGTAAAATTATTAAAAATCACTAGTGTGAAGAAGAGAAAGTATCCTAATTAAAGAAGGACAGATGTTAATTTCTATGAAAATAAGATGCAAACCGAAGAGCATATAGCACATTTACAGAGGGAACAGTTCATGAAACCAAGAAAGAGAACAATTAACCCTTGGATTTTACTTGCAGATTTCTTTTGATATTGTGATACATTTGAATAATTTCAATTAATAAATATGCCTAATGGTAATTTCTTCGTCACAAGAATGGTTTTTGACTATCAATGAGACATCTCTTCATATATATTAAATTCTTATTTTTGGAGTTAAATTGTTAGTTAATTTTATTGATTACAGCTCATCAATTTAATTGAAAACATAATTGGAAAACTGAACTATTTAAGAATTTTAAATTCCATAAAAGATATACTTTCAGTGGATGAAATATTCATTAAGACACAATGGAGATTTGTTCTATGTAACCCATGAGCCATGGTCTTTGAAGAAACAACCCATCAAGTTCAGTTACCTTTAGTTGCAGCATCTTTGGATTGCTCAAAGTATGTCACCAAAAGTTGAACACAGAAGATGTTGCTTCTCCAAATCACATGACATATATTACATGTTGCTAAAAGCAGAGATTTGTGAGAAATAGGCAGGACTTAAGAAAAGAGCTAAACAGAGATTCTAACACTAAAAACCTGAAGCATAAATGTATAGTGACCTAGCACAATTTCCAGTGCTTTCTTGACTGTGATTGAGAAAACTTCCCTAAAGTAATGACTAAGCCATGTGCTTCCTACAGATACTTGAAATTTATAATTGCCCCAAATGTAAACTGAGACAGATATATGAAAATTTAAATATATGATTGGGGCCTAAGATGATTTTTACCAGGTAGAGCAATGATATCCCACTTGTATTGCATGGAGTATATTGGAGAGATGAAATCTGGAGCGTATGCCTCTTATCAATAAGTCAAACAACATTTTATTTGTCATATTCGCCAGAAACGTCACATTTATATAATTAAGGGAGAAATAATATTTATTCCCTAACAAAAGTTAAATATCTAAGGGTAGGTGAACTTAAGAGTTAGTAACTTTAAATTTTAATTTTTGTCCTTAATGCTGTTTAAGGTTTCAGATTTATTTGAGTAGCCCAGCAACCCCAAACCTCGTAGGTAAAAATTAATTACTTGAACTTCTTCTGACAATGTCCATCAATATTTGGGACAGCTGAACTGCCTATTTCCATTTTAATTGACCTCATAAGTGGGCATCATTCTGTTTCCAGTCAGTTGTATGGGTTTATGCATCAGGAATGGGGATTTCAGGTTATCAACTAACTCTACAGTAATAAAAGGTTGATGTAAGCCAAAGTGTCACCAAGGTTAAACCTGGGTTTGATCCCAGGAGACTGCTAGGACTGCATGAATCGAAGGCATGGAGAGCATTAGATTTAGATTAGTACTCTTGCTTAATTACATTTGTCAAAAAAATTTATACACCTAAATAATTAGAGCTAAAATTATATATATATATATGAAATAAGAAAACAATAGATAATGGGAGGGTCATGAGTATAAATTTTGTTCATTTATGCAAATCGAAGTATGGATTTAGTATCATCTATTGTATTCCTAGTAATTTCTTTTTCCCTCCACATTTGGTAAGCTGGTGTTGAAGTCTACCTGCAAGTCTTGTCTAGATGATGAGATAGAGATGGAATTGTTTTCTCATTTCTCTCTATAAAAAATGACTTATGTGGGCATTCCTTCTACCAATTCAATACTTTCATTTTATTAGAGTGCTTTGAGTAAATACGTCTACATCAGATAATTCTATTAAAATAGTTACAAAGAAATTACCTGAAGTCTAACTTCAGAGATCAAGAATAAGGTAAGTGATGGACGTTTATAGAGACAAACAGAATCTATTTATCTGTAGAACAGAGAATGGATACTAAAAGAAAACAAACAAACAAACAAAACAAAAACAATGCACTAAAAACTGAATTGGGAAACGCTTGATTCTCATTTTATATTTCACTAAATCCTTTTTGTTTTTTTTACCATTTTTTTTATTTTTAAGATCATAATGCAATTAAATTACTTGATCTTTTCTTTCTTCCCTCCCAATCCTCCCATATGCCCCTCCTTGCTCTTCCAAACTAATGACACCTTTTCTTAACTATTGTTACATACATATATGTATATGAACATGTGTGTGTGTGTTACTAAATACATAAATGCAAACTGCTCAATTTGTATCTTTTTTGTATGTATATTTTTGGGGCTTATCACACAGTTGTGAATAACTAATAAATGTGCTCTTACCTGGGGATGATAATTTCTGCTCTAGCATTCTTTTATGTCAATTACTTTTTTATTGTTTTATTGAACTACACATTTTTTCTTTATTCCCCTCACATTGTCCCCTCTACCCTTCTCCCATCTCCCATCACCCCCACACTTCCAATTTGCTCAGGAGATCTTGTCTTTTTCTTCTTCCTATTTATATGTCTCCTTAAGGTCTTTTTTTGTTTTCTATGTTCTCTAGGGTTGTGGATTGTAGGCTGGTTTTTCTTTGTTTTATATCTAGAAGCCACATATGTATGAGTACATGTTATGATTTTCTTTCTAGTTCTGGGTTGCCACACTGAGGATGTTTGCTTTTTCTAGATCCATCCATTTCTATGCAACTTTCAAGATGCCACTATTTTGTACCGCTGAATACTACTCCATTGTGTATACATACATTTTCTTTTTCCATTCTTCAGTTGAGGGGCATGTAAGTTGTTTCCATTTTCTGGTTATTATGAATAATGCTGTTATGGACACAATTGAGCAAATGTCCTTGTGGTATGAGTGTGCATCCTTTGGGTATATGCCCAAGAGTGGTATTGCTGGATCTTAACATGTATTCATTCCAAATTTTCTGAGAAATTGCCACACTGATTTCCAAAGTATCTGTACATGTTTGAACTCCCACCAGCAATGGAGGAGTGTTCCCCTTACTACATTCCTATAAAGCATAAGCCATCATTGGTATTTTTGATATTAGCATTCTGATTGGTGTATATGTTACCTCAGTGTTGTTTTGATTTGCATTTCCCTGATGGCTGAGGATATTGGTCGGCTCCTTAAGTGTCTTTGGCCATTTGAGATTCTGTTGGGAGTACTCTGGTTAGATCTGTACCCCACTTTTTATTGAATTTTTTATTGATTTTTTGAGTTAATCTTATAACCTGCTACATTATTAAAGGTGTTCATGAGTTATAGGAGTCCGCTGGTAGAATTTTTGGGGTCACTTATGTATATTATCGTATCATCAGCAAATAGTGAGATTCTGACTTCTTTTTTGGCTTGTATTCCCTTGGTCTCCTTTTGTTGTCTTATTGCTCTAGCTAGAATTTCAAGTATTATATTGAAGATATGGAGAGAGAGGGCAACCTTGTCTTGTTCCTGATTTTAGTGGGATCATTTTGAGTTTCTTCCCACTTAATTTGATGTTGACTGTTGGCTTGCTGTGTATTGCCTTTATTGTATTTAGGTATATTCTTTATATCCCTGCTCTCTCTAAGACTTTTATTATGAATGGGTGTTGAATTTTGTTGAAGGCATTTTCAGTATTAATTAAATGATCTTTTTATCTCTCTTTAGTTATTAATGTTTCTTTGGGTAGGATTAAGGCCCCCTTGAATCCCTCATACACACCCCCACCCACATTAGCATGTCTATTTTTGTTGTCCTTGTTAAGCACGTTTCAGCATAATCTTGGTGAGACTTATCAGGTACAGATTCTGATATTCCTAGGAGACAAAATTTTATGGAAAATTCTCCAATATTCTGGCTTTTAGCATCTCTCCACCTACTCTTCCACAATGTTCCCAGAGAATTTAGATTAAGGAATTATTTTGGAGATGTGTCTGTTGAGACTGGTCTCCACAATTCTTCACTTTTATTGATTGTGTTTTTCTATGATTCTTATCCCCTAGTCAATTGTTTAGAACAACATAAACATTCAATATAAGTCAACACTTGCTACTGGCAAGGTTGGTCTTACAAACTGTCGGTATTTCATAATGTTCATGATACCTTGTGTGACCTTTCTTCAAGATATAAATTTATATTGGTGAAGGGCAGAGGCTTAGACCTTACTATTTAATAACTACTGGGGGTATAGTTGCAATGACAAGACTTTAGTGTATGATATAGATTTCAAAATATGCTACTCAACAGAGTTCTTATTTCCTTACTGTAAGTTTTATGACAGTGATATAAGGCACATGCCAAGTGTTGTGGTCTTTTTCTCTTAGTGTAACTTAATCAACTATGTCTGAGTTTAGGCTTAGGTAGATCTGCACCTGGTTTGGAAGCAAGATGACCTACCACTGACCTTGGGTCATGGTACTCTGCAATTTCATTACTACTGACCTTTTAATAAGAAAGTTACTAACAGACATATTTGGTTAACAAACAATTTTATTTACATTTTAAAGAAGTTTATATATTCATTCTTGAATTAGAAAAAACAATTCATTCACTGCTTTCCAGTTCCTAAAGTTATCATATGTTTCTAGTATTCTGTGCTCTCATAAAATAATCAGTATAGATTTTACCTTTACTCTGATGTTTAACTTTTTAGGAGAGCCTGTGTTTCATGATAAAAATTGGTCTTTATTATAGACAGATGTGTAAAATATATTCTATTGATAAGGTATTGTAGGTCAGCAATTCTGTTACTTTTCCATAACTTGTACAGGCAAAAAATTCCAACAAACAACAATAAAAATATATATTTGTTTAATGAATTACTACCAAGCATTTTAAAAGCAACAATAAAAGATTCCAATTACAAATTAATAAAATTTT
>PVIU01016084.1:0-46156 GCA_004026605.1 Ondatra zibethicus | reverse complement strand
TTGACATCGCTGTATTGAATGGAATTCCTCAAGTGTACACATCTTATTTTTCAAAATCACCTTAGACTTTGTTGCTATGGCCATAACAGTAACAATGCAATGACAAGGAAAAGTCCCTTATTCATGATGTTCATGCTTCCCCAAAGAGAGGAGCCTAGTTCTGATGTGCACATATTCACTTAGTCAGTAACCTAAGCTCCTCTGATGCTTCCCAAACACTGTGCAAGGCTTTGGCAGCCGCATAAATGAGATTCTGTGCCTGTCATAAACAGTTACAGATCTCTAAATCTCAGCCTTCTGAGTAGACATGTGTCACCTCGCCCTGCTTCCGGCCACAGGGGAACCTTGAGAAGATGTGCCGCACCCTGGAGGACCAGCTGAGCGAAGTGAAGACGAAGGAGGAGGAGCAGCAGCGCCTGATCAACGAGCTGTCAACCCAGAAGGCACGCTTACACACAGAGTCAGGTCAGTCCGTGAGCTCTGCTGCCTTTGGAATAGCAAGCAGGGAAGGTCGGGCCCTTTTGGGAAGCAAGACTCATGCCTTGTACAGTGTGTGCACATTTATGACTTCTAACTCCTTCATCTTTAGGGTGTAAGATGGTTACAAAGCAATGACTTGAAGCTCTAACCAAAGGGGCAAAATTTATCTCTTGAGTTTAGAAGAGTTTTGTTCCCTCAATCTTTTTTTTTTTAGTGTGAAGTTTTTTTTATTAATTTTTGATTTTTTTTTATTTTTCTCTGCTCCCCTCCCTGCCACACTCCTCCCTCCCTCAACCCTCCCCCAAGGTCCCCATGCTCCCAAATTATTCAGGAGACCTTGTCTTTTTATACTTTCTACTTCCCACGTAGATTATATCTATGTAGGTCTCTCTTAGTGTCCTTATTGTTGTCTAAATTCTCTGGGATTGTGGTTTGTAAGATGGTTTTCTTTGCCTTATGTTTAAAAACCACCTATGAGTGAGTACATGTGATAATTGTCTTTCTGTGTCTGGGTTACCTCACTCAAAATAATGCTTTCTAGTTCCATCCAGTGTGCTAACACTCTGGAGACACTGTTTCCACTGTGTGAAATAAGGAGGGTCCAATGCTATCCCGCCTCACTCATGGCTGAGACGAAAGAATTCATTCATGTTTTCTCTCTCAGGTGAGTATTCCCGACAGCTGGATGAAAAAGATGCTATGGTTTCCCAGCTCTCCAGAGGCAAACAAGCGTTCACACAGCAAATTGAGGAACTAAAGAGGCAGCTGGAGGAGGAGACAAAGGTGAGAGCTCTGAGCTGAACCTTTCATTCGTGGGACTGGGCAACCTGACGCACTACTAACTCCACAAAGAGACTATCAGCGACCAGAACACAAACCCACACCATACAATTTGGGTTTTTTTTTTAGGCCAAGAACGCGCTGGCCCACGCCCTGCAGTCAGCCCGCCACGACTGTGACCTGCTGCGGGAACAGTATGAGGAGGAACAGGAAGCCAAGGCTGAGCTGCAGAGGGCCATGTCCAAGGCCAACAGCGAGGTGGCCCAGTGGAGGACAAAATACGAGACGGACGCCATCCAGCGCACGGAGGAGCTGGAGGAGGCCAAGTATGGGTTTCAATGAGTTAGACAGAAAGAAACCAAAGCAAAGGAAAAGTGAAGGAAAAATAGGAAAAAATATTCATGCCACAAAGCACCATCAAATAATTTCACAGTTTCCATATCTGTATAATTAAGAGGACCATCTGCATAATGTCTAGGCTCCCATTCAATCACAACATTATTGAGCAAATGTATCCTTTACTGGGTTGTCGGGGTTAATTCAGCTTCAGAGCCCTCCTCCTTCATCCTTCTCTCTGGTTTTGTAAATATGTTTGATAACACTTGAGATGGAAAAGAACTCACCTGGGAAATCAGAGTTCTGAAAGGGATAAAATGGACTCTAAGAAGTAATACTGGGAAAACCTGTGGGCACACAGAAATAAA
This sequence comes from Ondatra zibethicus, assembly GCA_004026605.1. Taxonomy (NCBI): domain Eukaryota; kingdom Metazoa; phylum Chordata; class Mammalia; order Rodentia; family Cricetidae; genus Ondatra; species Ondatra zibethicus. Next base: position 44,192 of record PVIU01016084.1, on the reverse strand, counting down.
AGATCTTAGGGGAAAACATACTTTCCTAATCAGCAACTAGGCAGAGTTCATTGTGGTAATCGATTCTTCTCTTGGTCACTCACACTGACCACCTCCTCAGGAAGAAGCTGGCTCAGCGTCTGCAGGATGCAGAGGAACACGTAGAAGCTGTGAATTCCAAATGTGCTTCTCTTGAAAAGACAAAGCAGCGTCTCCAGAATGAAGTGGAGGACCTCATGATTGATGTGGAGCGATCTAATGCTGCCTGCGCTGCCCTTGATAAGAAGCAGAGGAACTTTGACAAGGTGACCCACGTGATCCGTGAAGTCTCCCCCTGGGGGAAAGGGGTGTTATGGCTGGGCTCAGAGTTTAACAAATGTTGTGCGTGTAGATCCTAGCCGAATGGAAACAGAAGTATGAGGAAACTCAGGCTGAGCTTGAAGCCTCCCAGAAGGAGTCCCGTTCTCTCAGCACCGAGCTGTTCAAGGTGAAGAATGCCTACGAGGAGTCTCTGGATCAACTCGAGACTCTGAAGAGAGAAAACAAGAATCTGCAACGTGAGTCCCAACCTTCCCCGTCCTCCTTAGCCCTGGCTAGACCCTCCCATGTTGCCCAACCTTCCCCAACCTCCTTAGCCCTGGCTGGACCCTCCCATGTTGCCCACCTTCCCCATCCTCCTTAGCCCTGGCTAGACCCGTGTTGTCACCATTCCCACCTCTTCCTCTTGTCTGTTCTTCCACAGAGGAGATTTCCGACCTCACTGAGCAGATCGCAGAGGGAGGGAAGCATATCCACGAGCTGGAGAAAATAAAGAAGCAGATTGAGCAGGAAAAGGGTGAACTACAGGCTTCTCTAGAGGAAGCAGAGGTACACACCTTGTTTGCTCAGCTATCCATTATAAACAGACTAAAAAGAGAGTGACAGCTGAGTCTACCATTTTGTGGGCTTTAGGGGGACAATGCTCGTCACCAAGGGCAAATCTGGCATATATATACGTCACAGGTGCAGAATCGGTGCTCTAAGCTGAGATGTGTAAAAGTCTCGGGAGGGGGGCTCAATGGCTCCTTGAGAAGCTACCATAATGAGGTCACCAAAATGTCACTTTCATTAAGGCATCTCTTGAGCATGAAGAGGGCAAAATTCTACGCATCCAGCTTGAGTTGAATCAGGTGAAATCCGAGATTGACCGCAAAATTGCTGAAAAAGATGAAGAAATAGATCAGCTGAAGAGAAACCACCTCAGAGTCGTGGAGTCCATGCAGAGCACGCTGGACGCGGAGATCAGGAGCAGGAACGATGCCCTGAGGATTAAGAAGAAGATGGAGGGCGACCTGAATGAGATGGAAATCCAGCTGAACCACGCCAACCGCCAGGCTGCGGAGGCAATCAGGAACCTCCGGAACACACAAGGAATGCTGAAGGTACCTTGGGGGTGAACCCACACTGTGCTGGCAGGCGAGGTGTTACCGTAGAGCTCAAGTCTTAAAGTTTTAGGAAATTTACAGGTCATAAATCATCAAAGCAATGTGGTAGCAAGATAAAAAATTTGTATGTTGGGAAGATGCTAAATTCTGTCTGAAAGGTTCAAGAGAGAATTTGCTTTGTCATCGGTGACGAAATGAGTGGTAAAAATGTAGAGACAGAGTGATGACAGTTTAGCCTTCCAAGTACAAGGACTATAGGCATGACCCACCAACTCTGCCTCCTGGACTTCCTTCTTTTTTTTTTTTTTTTTTTTTTTTTGTTTTTTCGAGACAGGGTTTCTCTGTGGCTTTGGAGCCTGTCCTGGAACTAGCTCTGTAGACCAGGCTGGTCTCGAACTCACGGAGATCTGCCTGCCTCTGCCTCCTGAGTGCTGGGATTAAAGGCGTGCGCCACCACCACCCGGCTACTTCTTAAATATGTAAAATGATATAATCAGATTAACTGATTTTTAAAGATACTTTCCTGATACTAAATTTCATAGATTTATTCATGATTGCTTTTATGATTTGGGATCTGAACTAAAACATCATGTCATTAATGGTACTTTTGATGTTCCATTTTAATCAGACTCTGAGTTACTAAGATCCAGGTGTGAGCATGATATTAAATCTGAATCCACTTTAACTGGAACACAAGTCAGAGCTTCTCTTATTTCTGTTCAGGACACTCAGCTGCACCTGGATGATGCTCTCAGAGGACAGGATGACCTTAAAGAGCAGCTGGCCATGGTTGAGCGCAGAGCGAACCTAATGCAGGCTGAGATCGAGGAGCTGCGGGCATCCCTGGAGCAGACAGAGAGGAGCAGGAGAGTGGCAGAGCAGGAGCTTCTGGATGCCAGTGAGCGTGTGCAGCTGCTGCACACTCAGGTGAGGTTTAGGACCAGGCTTAACAAATGCCTTCCCTAAAGTTAAAGGCAGTCTGCGGGGATGTTCACAAGATGTACAAGTAATGTTGGCCATTGTAGCACAGATAATAAAAACCCAGAGACAGATACTGGGGTTCAAGCTGAAAGATCAGAGAAGTAAAGCAATCAACCACTAGAGAGCACTTACCTCTACAAAATCTTCAGACTGAAAAGAGATTGAGTTCCTGTCTCATCCCGCCTTATATCCCTCTCTAGTGCTGGGATTAAAGGCATGTACCACCATGGCCCAGCCTCTGTGGCTAACTAGTGTGGCTGCTAGGATTAAAGGTGTGTGTCACCACTGCCAGGCCTGTATCACTGACTAGTGTGGCTGGCTTTTCACTCTGATCTTCAGGCAAGCTTTGTTTGTTAAATCATAAACAAAATATCACTATAGGCAGGGATACCTTCCCAGGGTTTGGGGAAATGCACAGAATGATCTAAGTATGTATTGAGACATAGACAGTTCACAAGTCTACTCAAGGGCTGGTGGACTTGTGGATTTGGAAGGATCTGGAGCTTAAAGCTTATATAAAGAAACACAGAAGACCACCCATGAGGAGTACCTGGTGGCCGTCTTATCTTTCAAAACTCTACACAGCAAACAAAGTGTTAAAAAATATATATAAAACTAATAACTCATCACTATACTTATTATCATGTGCATATCTAAAATTAACCTCACAGGATCTATAAAGAGCTCTTGGGTTCAAATTCCTGGAGCCATATCAGTGCTAGCTAGCACTCATGTTCCACAGTGCATTTGTTAGTAAACGGTGGTATATCCTTGCAATGAGCATATGAATCGTTCACTGCCTCTGAAAGGCAGCCACAAAACAGTAAAAGAAGAGAGCAAATTAAGGTGAGGGATCCCCTAGCTTTTTTTTTTTCAAAAAAGTCTACAAAAAACATTCAAAAGGGTAAGCAAAAGTGTTATTAATGGTTGTCTCTGGTTACCGAGCATGTATTACTTTTGTCTTTTGCTAATTTACATGCCCTCTACTTTTTAACTAATAAACCTATGTAACAGAGTATTTTGAACACTGTAATTATCTAAAATCAGCAATTAAGGAAATGTTCAAATCAATATTATAATTTTAAAATCAAATTAATTAATATGTAACACTTTTCTTACTAATTATGAGTATCTAGAATTAGCTATTTCAAATACTGTTAACTTTCCAAAAGCAAGGGTATTCATGATTGGCCTACCTTTTGTACCAATAAGGATGCTATTTATGAACTTATGACATAAAGTCAACCAATATGTATTAGCAGCTAAAACTGATAAGTTATTTTCATCAGCTGTGTGCTACATAGTTGTTTAGAGCTGGAAGATTTTACTCTGTGTTTACAAGTATCCATGGATGACAAGGAAATCCCTTTGGCACTAGAGATTAAATTTTACATGGAATCGTTTATGTTTTAGGACCAGGAATATAGGTAGAAAAAGCCACAAACTTGGAAATAACTTCTAATTTTGTTTTTATACTGAACATTTCTAATTATCAGCAATTTATGTATTAATACACTAGTTATAAATGTTATTAAATGTAGATTTCTTTTTTTTTTAATTTCCAACAGAACACCAGCCTCATCAACACCAAGAAGAAGCTGGAGACAGACATTTCCCAAATCCAGGGAGAGATGGAGGACATCGTCCAGGAAGCCCGCAATGCAGAAGAGAAGGCCAAGAAAGCCATCACTGACGTGAGCAGAGGGCAAGATCGAGGTGAGGAACCTGAATCCTGCTGGCCTTGTCAGCCCTTACCCAGCTCTGTTTTATCCCTCGCCAGGCCGCCATGATGGCGGAGGAGCTGAAGAAGGAGCAGGACACCAGCGCCCACCTGGAGCGGATGAAGAAGAACATGGAGCAGACGGTGAAGGACCTCCAGCACCGTCTAGACGAGGCCGAGCAGCTGGCGCTGAAGGGCGGCAAGAAGCAGATCCAGAAACTGGAGGCCAGGGTGGGTGCCGGCCTGTTCTTTCAGCTCCCATGCTGTGCGTGTGAACAGTCGCAGGGCAAACTGTTACCCATGCTCTTCTTTTCCAGGTGAGAGAGCTTGAAAATGAGGTTGAAAACGAGCAGAAGCGCAACACTGAAGCCGTCAAGGGTCTTCGCAAGCACGAGAGGAGAGTGAAGGAGCTCACCTACCAGGTGACTGTCCTTCCCTTCTCTGCCAGGCCCCCAGTGTTTGGGAAAACGAAGATGGTAGGGTAGTGTCAGCTGACAACACTCTGTTTGCTGGGCCTTTCAGACGGAGGAGGACCGCAAGAATGTGCTCAGGCTGCAGGACTTGGTGGACAAGCTACAGACTAAAGTGAAAGCCTACAAGAGACAAGCTGAGGAGGCCGTGAGTATCTCCATAGAAATGGGATACTCCAGGACCATGTCTGGTTCTGTGAAGGACTGAAGTCCCTCTCATTCAAGGGACTTTCTTCTAAGGAAATGAACAGGCCAGGAGCCCCAAATTAGGTAGAAAAAAATGAATATTTATTTGGAAAACCAAGATTTTGCTACAAATTATTAGAGCTTTAGACATTTCTCTGATATTACATCAAGTAACACTTCAAAGGAGTTAACACAGAAATGCTTTGCCACTGCCCTATTCTTTCTACCTAGAACATTCCAAATTCCCAGCATTCATAGGACTATGCAAATGAGGGCCTGAATTATTCTAAGCCTTCCCTAACATTAGGATTTAAACCCAGTTCTGAACTTTAAAAAACATTAATCTTTCTCATTCAGTAAGTGCTTTACTCTTCCTTGGGGCTCTCCGTACCCAATATCACTGCTGTGTCCTCTCTTTAAAGTTTGGTTTGTAGAAACAAGACTGAATAACATCCCTGCTTCTGTGGCCTCTGCATAGTCACTCCTAGCATCCCCAGCTTTCTGGGAAAGGAGTCAAGTGAAAGAGACTAAGGAAGGGGTTGCAACCATACTCATTCATGTAGTCAGATCCATGGGATGTTCTGCCCCAAATAAGAATACCACCAAATGCCAGAACCTTTTACCCTCCCATTCATAAAGCAAATCCTATAGCTTCTTTTAGCAACAAGGCAAATTAGCAAGCAGGAAATGTCAAATCTTGTTCTTTCCAATGCATTCCCATTCACAGGAGGAACAATCCAACGTCAACCTGGCCAAGTTCCGCAAGCTCCAGCATGAGCTGGAGGAGGCTGAGGAGCGGGCCGACATTGCCGAGTCCCAGGTCAACAAGCTGCGGGTGAAGAGCCGAGAGGTCCACACCAAAGTCATAAGTGAAGAGTAATCCATTCTTCTGTTGAAAGGTGACAGAAGAAATCACAAAATGTGACGTTCTTTGTCACTATCCTGTATATCAACTAAATAAAATCTGCAGATAATTTTGCAATCTAAAGGTTCATTTGTCTTTTAATTATAAACTCCATGATGTTTTAGAGACCAACTTATTTCTTAAACATTTGCTGGGTGCCTACTATGTGCAGAGACAGGAATACCACTCAACCAACTTTACTGAACATTGAGTACGTGTCTGGTACAAAAGTGGTCACCAAGGAATTGAGTTATCCCTGTCTTTGAAGAACTCAGCTGAGAGAGTCTTCAGACAAATACTTCAGACAGATGTGGAAGGGTATACATATGCAGACAGAAGACTAAAGATAACGTATGGCAAGGATATAAGGTGATACCCAGGAGTCCACAGAGACATCTCAGAGGAGACTGTGAGCTCCTTCCTCCGAGACAAGCAGCCAGTTACCAGGTAATAGGGGGAAGGAGATGACCACTGTAAGAGAAAAACAAGTATGAAATCCACAGTATTTTAGCATAGACATCATGAGCAAAGGGCAGCAGGTGAAGCCAGACACAGAAAGGGAGGGGCTGACAGTGAACTGTGTGGTCCCTCACACAGCACTGAAGAATGAGGGCATGCGTCAAACGGCTCTGATTTCACAAGGAAGACAGCTGGCCAGCTCTAGTCATGGTGCAGTGGGAGGAATGAGTAGGCTAGAAAAGACAGAACCTGTGAAGGCAGTTCAGAAGGCGGGTCCTAACTCAAAGCAACCCAGGTGGAATGAACGAGAAAGCAGAGCAAATGCAGGTTCTCACACTGATGTAGATGAGGTGGGGAAGCGCGAGAGAAGTCAGTTTCACAATGTTCAAAACATCAGGTTACTTTGTGATTATCCACTTTATTTCATCTCAAGAGAAACCCTTTGCCTTAGAACCCTTTCCCTTCCAAGAAGAATGGATAGAACATTTAGTTGAATTCTTGTGTTGACCTTTGGACAGAACTTGACTTTTCTTAATAGCTTACACATTTTAAGGAGGAAGGATAAAGATAATTCATTTCATACTGTCACAAAAGAGCATTTTATCATAGCCATTGAGTGATTTTTTTCTTTAATACTTTCTTGAAACTTCAAATTTTTTATTTTATTGGGTGGATGCTGAAAAAATAAGGTAGGAAAAGGCCAATTGCTCTCTTTTTCTTTTTTTCCAGTGGCAGATATCCCTTTCTAATGAGGAGGCCACTTTGAGAAATCGTCTTCCCTTGCCTGGGAAACCTAATTAGCAATGAGGAGCTTGCTTCAGCAGAAGAGAATTTTAAAAGCCTAGAAAATAATTATGAAGAATATCCCACCTCAGCCATGATGAAGACTAATGAAATGTCTTATGTAGAGTAGGCATTTATTATCAAATTTTAATTAAGCTCTGTAGAGATAACCTATTGACCCCCAAGCCCTAGGCAACTGTCGTATTATTCTGTCTCCCGACTATGTAAGTAATTGCTTAAGAAGAGTTAAGAGTGGGTTCTGTTATATGTAGGCCGATTTTTCTGCCTTGCCTTAAAGCAGCAAGCTTAGAGATCACAGTTGTTCTGGTTAACATTTTTCCTCAACTTCCTCACAGACTGGATGGGTTTCAGCCTCCTTTCTGTGTCTATTAGAATAAAGCCACACCCTATCATCTTAGACTGCTCACATGATACTTTACCTTTTCTTTCATCGCTCTGGGGCATTACGAAATAGCCACACCTTCCTGAACCAAGACAGCGTGCATGCAAAGCACAGGCTGTATTGAAATCTCAATGTATACTAATGTTCTTATTGCAATTAACATGTCATCTGAAGTGACTGGCTAACCAGCTAAGAAGATCTTGGGGCTGGAGAGATACTTCGAGCCTACACTGCTCTTGCAGAGGACCTGAGTTCAGTTCCCTGCACTCAGGTCGGGCAGCTCACAATGGCCTGCAACTCCAGGAGAATCTGGCGCCTCTACCTTGGCTTCCGTACTTCTTATCTCCTTGATTTGCTTCATTTCTGTCCTGCTCCAAGATTAATTCCTGATCTATTCCCTGCTCTACAACAACATACACTGCATTTGGTTTACTACTGAGTATGTGGTAAGTCAGGTGTCACCTGGCATATGAATGTTTAAGAAATATTTGTAGAATGAACGAGAAAGCTTACTAAGGACTTTCTCTATTCTGTGTGCAGTGCTATCTTATGCATGAATCACCTAAAAATGAGCCTAAAAGCAGAGAACATTTTAACTCTCTCGCATACACTTAGTAAGGAAAACTCCCTTCTGAGGCGATGGACTCGTCTGTTTCTTTACCTGCTTTCCCCAGTAAGTACAGCTAACACCCCCATGTATTCGTCTTCACACTAACAGAGATTCTAGCAGACGGAGCAAAGATGGAGCTTAAAGGTCCTTAGCTCCGGGATCGGCACAGTGGTGAGGTTTGTGGCTTTTCTGCCTCTCATCTCATGCCTAGCCTTACTGTTAAAGGAGCAGACAACCAATGGGTCCTGAAAAAAGGGGGTAGAGGAAGCAAAGAGGGGACTAATCCCCAACAGAAGCCATTTTCTCTAGGTAGAGGACAAAGAAATAGACAGCCTAGCAAAACAAAAGCCTTTTTTAGCCAAGAACTGTTCTGTGCAAATTACATGAAGCAAAAGCATGACCTCATCCACTCTCACAAAAGTTCAAGGCAAAACCTGCATTTCACCTTTATGGAGTTGGGAAAAGGTGCTTCTGTACTAGTGGAGAGCTCTCAATGTGGCCAGCTGGCAAGATGGGGTCATCACCCCTGTTAGTAAAGGTCACGTGGCATCAGTAGCAATAACATTGTGACCCTTCCTACCCATCACCTGAGAGCAACAAGCTTCTTATCTCCTGCTGGAGGTTGCCTAGAGGAAGATTATGGACTATCATTTTAGTCACTCCCCAGCAGTAAGAAAACTACCCCTGTCCAAAAGGAAACGAGTGGCCCCCTTGGTGTCAGCAGAAGGGAATGAAGACTTGATCCTTCTCCCCAGAAACAGCCAGTGGCACCACCCTCTTTCTCTCGCCACAGCATGGTCGCAAAGATCTAGCTTAAGGTTTAAATAAGTTCCAGAGACCCAAAGCATAATGGAAAACTTCCCAGTTTCATCGGGAATCAACCACCATACCAGAAAAATCTCAAACTGAATAGAGAAAAGGTAACTCACACCCACAAATAAAAAGACTATAAGGGCTAAGGGAGATGGTTTAGGGGGGAAAACACTTGCTGTGTAAGCATGAGGAGCTGAGTTCAAATCCCCAGCACCCATGTAAAAAGCATAGCTGTATGTACCTGTAACCCCAGGGCTGTGTGGGTCACAGACAGGAAGATCACTGAGGCTTCCTGACCCCCAACCTACCTCTATATCCAGTGAAATATTCTGTTTTTACAGAATAAGGCAAAGACTGACAAAGCAGGACATCAGGCATTTTCCTTTGGCCTCTAAAATGTGTGAATATCCCCACCCCCATATTCACTCCTACATACTCCCTAAAAGACTCTGTAGATATGATACTTACTTCCTCTTTCTTACCTATAAAAAACTATAATAGACTACCCATGTAATGTATTATTAAGCCTGTAATCATAAATGGATATCATAAATGCATGCAACATAAATAAATGTAATGCACTTAGCAATATAGCACAAAAGAGGCTTATAGGAGCAAAGCTGGGTTGAGCAACGAAATGAATGCAGATAATAAAATAATAATTCTAACAATATATTTCTGAGTTTGTAACATTAAGCGATATATTACATATAAAATAAAATGACAAAATAGGGGAAAGGGAATAAAGCAGTATGAGAAATACTCTTAAACATTATTATAAGAACTGAACTAATAAAAATCTAAAGCCAATAAGTTAAGACACATATCATAAACCATAAAGCAATCATTAACATTTAACTCAAAGAATAAAAAAGTCATTAAATAAGTTAAAATATTATATTAAAAACCATAAATATAGCTCAATGACAGAGTATTTTCCTTCATGTACAGGATTGTTGATCAAGGTTTCTGTCCTGCCCAGTCCCACAGCCGTTCATCCCAAAGAGATACACAGAGGTCTGCATTAATTATAAACTGATTGGCCTATTAGCTCAGGCGTCTTATTAACTCTTATAACTTATATTAGCACATAATTCTTGTCTGTGTTAGCCACGTGGCTTGTACCTTTTTTGTCAAGGAAGTCATATCTTGCTTGCTCTGAGTCTGGCTTCCTCTCTGCCTGGGTGATGACTGCGCACTGAAACTTCCCTCTTCCCAGAATTTTTGTCACCCTGCCTATACTTCCTGCCCAGCTACTGGTCAATCAGTGTTTATTTAAAATACAAGTGACAGGGTACAGACCATTGTCCCACAGCACTCCCTCCCTTTTTTTAAACAAGAACTCTGAACCAAATCTCCTTTTTTAAAATCTTTTCTACTGACCATTATCCATAACATCCTGTAACCAACATTCTAAACCAAGGCAAACATCCATAATCCATTTTTTGGTAATGTGGGCATAGTTTTTCAGGCTACTTCCTGCTGATTGGGGTGCTGATAATCTTATGGGGACCTAAAGAAAATTTAAAATTATGATCAAGTCCTGACTGAAGTATCCTGTGAGGCTTTATCATCTCAGGAAGCAGTCTTTGACCTGTTCTGGATGTAGAACTCAGATATGTGGACCATTTCTCCTATCAGACATTTCTCAGGGGGTCTTCCTTGGTCAAACCTGATTTTTCTTAATGCAGAATGAATCCACAGTCTCTCATTTCCTGTGGAAACAAAAGCAAAACCTCTTCTCCAAAGTAACATATGTCTTGATTTAAATTTTAAAGTCAAAGCAGTTTCAAAATATATATATTGGATTAATCCAGCAGCATTTATAATCAAGTGTCTTTTAGCAGCTTTTGATCCTTCCTCAGTCATCAAACAATTTAAAGACCACACAATAACATACAGTATCCAGACTTTCTGTGTATTTTTCATCTTTATGTGGCTTTATTTTAACCTCTATATCTTTTATTTTTATTTTTAATTTTTGGCTTTTTGAGACAAGGTTTCTCTATGTATCTTTGGCTGTCCTGGAATTTACTCTGTATACCAGGTTGTCCTTGAACTCACAGAGATCCACCTGCCTCTTCCTCCCAAGTGTTGGGATTAAAGGTATGTGCCACCACACCCAACTACTCTCTTTTTTTCTTTTTTCTTTTAAGGACTTTATCCTTTTTTTTTCTCCCAGGCCTACATATATTTTTAAGCACACAGTAATCCATTTAGAGGTTGGGTTTTTTTTTTTTTGTCTTTGAATCTATCTTTACTGTATAGCTCTCTTTTTCTGACCACATAAGTCTTTAATTTGCTATGCAATATGGCTAGAATTAAAGCTGTGGCTTTGATAGCTGGTTCCAGCCCATTCCTTAGCTTTTTTTTTTCTGAGAATTTAGCCTTATGGCAGAGATACTGGTCAGAGCCATGCTTATTGTCACAACTCTATGGCATTTCAAGGTCCCTGCCACCACCAAAAAGTATGTAGTCAGCTTTTCATCAACACCATTTAAGTGTTTCGTGGCAGGACTTCTTAAAAGAGCTGCAAGGTTTTGCAGCTAAAGATGAATCAGGAAGCCTCTCTTAAATGAGAGTGCTTGCCTCTAGCGAGCAGAGCCCACCCAAGAAAGTGCTGCTATTGAGAAGCCATGTTTAACTCTATTCTTTTCTAACTAGGGTAACTTCCCAAGCTCACTCAGGCTTTTAAGTGGATTTGGTCAGCCCCACATTGGCATGCCATTCTGTTGACCAAAGTTTCTGTCCTGCCTGGGCCCACAGCCATTCATCCCAAAGAAACACACAGAGGTCTACATTAATTATAAACTGGTTAGCCTATTAGCTCAGGCATCTCATTAACTCTTATAATTTATATTAGCCCATAATTCTTGTTTGTGTTAGCCATGTGGTTTGGTACCTTTTTCACCAAGGCAGTCACATCTTGCTTGCTCTGTGTCTGGCTTCCTCTCTGTCTGGGTAATGACTGCAGACTGAAACTTCCCTCTTCCCAGAATTCTCATTGCCCTGCCTCTACTTCCTGCCTGGCTACTAGCCAATCAGCGTTTATTTAAAATACAAGTGACAGTACAGACCATTGTCCCACAGCATAAGATCCTTGTTTAATACACATTATCACACAAAAAATTATATTAGAAGACAGTGCAAGAGAAAGCAAAGGAAAAAAGAGAAACAAAAATGTTATGAAGCACTCAAGAAAAAAGCGTTTAAATAACACATTAGATGTGAATGGATTAAACAATCAATTAAAAGATAGAGGTTGTCTAGCTGGGTTTAAAAAAACATGATCCAAACAAAGGTGATTTGTGCCAAAATACAAATAGGTTGACATAAAAATGGGGAAATAGAAATATAATAAACAATAACCACAAGATAAATGCAAATAGCTCTGTAGATAGATGATAAGATAGCATTTAAAAATTATCTACTATAAGAAATAAAGATGACATTTTGTAATAATTCCATGATAAATTTGTCATTATACATCAAGGCACATACTGGCAGAAAAAGCACTAAAATTAAAAAAAAAACAAATACAACAAAATAGAGAGCTTATAAATACATCAATATCAATACAGTCAAATGATACTTTTCTAAATTCTTATTCAACTCAATCTAGAAGGAAAAATCTTTAGAAAAGTAATGCCGATTCAATTCCCATATATGTATATGGGAAATAATAATGAACTATTTCAAGACAGATAATAGGTTTAGCACAAATCTTAAAAAGAATTCAAACCACTTAGAAGAAACACAGATGCACATCTCTGTGTTGACAGGCAAAAGCTCCAAAATAACACACCACACACAAATATAAAATACAAAATTATGATTAATTAAAGCTATCTCTGGGATGGAGCTCAATGGTGGAGTAGTTCCCCAGTGTGTGCAAGGTCCTGCATTTGATCCCTGTCACATTAAAAGAAAATTTAAAACTCGATGAATGGATCATCCAGGCACTGCTGGGAAAACACAAACGGCAGGCCACAGGCTGGGAGAAGATATATGTTACACGTGTGTTCAACAGATGACTTGCAGATAAAGAATCCATAGAAAACAATGAAAAGAACACAATCCAACAAAACTTGGTAAATGAGACAATTCATGAAGAAGATATTGTAAGGTCTAATAACTATATTAAAAGACATTCAGTATCATTGGTGCAGGAAAACAAAATCCTTAGGAGTCTCCATAACAAACCTGAGGGAATGACTAATTTACAAAGACTAACCCGGGCAGATGCTGAACTGGCTTCTGAGCTTCTACAGCCTGCAGACACTGCTTGCTAGGAGGGTGGAAAAGTTTATTTTTTTTAAAAAGAAAGTTTGCTTATTCCTTACAAAAACACTCCTAGCTCTTTTATCTAGAAATCCCACTTCTTATTATTTAAGCAAGAGCAACGAAAGCTACATCCACAGAAAGGTAATAGAAATATTCATCGGCAAAGGGATATATGAACAAACTAATCATGGTAGTACACACATATAGTCCCAGCTACTGGGGAAACTAAAATCACTTAAGTCTACAAGTTTTGATTTCAGGTCTATCCTGGACAATACATAAGACTGTATCGCAGCTAAAACAAAACAATCGAACAACAAAGTGTGACAGAAGAGATGACAAAATATTGTAACCCTCACAATGGAACATTACTCACCAACTCAAAAAAAAACAAACAAACAAACTAATGGTACAATCACGAACACAGACGGAGCTAAGTAACATATCTGTGCCAAGGAGGTCTTTGAAAAGCAGGTTGTTTCCTTTGGTGGAAGACAAGCTAATGTCCCATTTCCGTCTCAGAACACGTACAGATGTCTGAACGGTAGTAATCCCTCTACTTTTACTTGCTGGATGGAGAAAAACAGAGGAACTCTTGGGGCCGAGGGAATCTTAGGAATTGCAAGCTGATGTCTGTTAGTGCCTCTCAGAGCATCAGGATCATTAGAGACAGTAACTTGACGCTTACCCTGGGCTTAATGTAAGTGGATACTAGCAAGAATAGCAAGGACAGGGATGTGTGCCAGACCTTGGAAGAGTTTCTAACTTAAAAGAGTTGCCACACAGGACCCATGTAGGAGTTATTTGTGTACTGGAGAAGGGCAAGATATACAACAATTATTCTGTAACAAGACACATCTCAGGATGTAGTTTTCTCATAGAGACCCAGTAGAGCACCTTCATGGTTCCTGACTATCTACAGGGCTTTTAGTTTTCTGTACTGAAGCTCAGAGAACCAGTGGAAAATGTGCTGTGGCGGTCCAAATCTCAGATTAAAATGAGTGTCAAGTTCCAACCTCTGACCACATCAGCAGTGCCATCACTTAACAGGTGGTCACCTAATTAGACGTACAAAGTCACTGAAGAGATATTTGTCTCCCAAAGTTTGCTGTTTAGAAGAAACACACAGCCAGAATCATGACGTCCTTTCCCAGGAGAAAATGAGAAGTAAACTTATATAACTTAAGATTTCAAAGACGCAACCAATTGCTCCGGAAGTCTTATTCCGCCTTGGTTTCTGGCAGATGAGAACTCCACCCCTCCACACACCACCATTTGCTACATTTTTTTTTTTTGTCAACTTGATTGGTCAAATAACCTTGTGTTCTAGATCCATTCCATCTTGCATCTCTTGAGGTTGATATGCTTTAATTTACCAGTCATTAGTTTCTCCCGTTCAGAGAACCGTCTTTTCTCTCCTATACCTCTGCTTTTTTTACATGACTCTCCCTTTCTTCTTGATTTGTTTCTGAATATGAGTGCACACATATTCCATTTGATAAGCATTGCCAATAGTTTTCCCAACAGGCTTCCATTTATCTTTCAATTTGTTGATAAATCCTTTTTTTACTCAATGAGAAGTTTTAGTTTTTGAGAGTGTCAGTTTCATAAATAGAAGGTACTTTTGCCCTATTAAAGACCTTCCTGAGCTAGGTATATAGAGCAGTGGTCACAGCTTGCCTGCCATGCGAAAAGACCTAGCTTGATCCTTAGCCCTGAAGGAAAAGGGGTCTCTTTCCCCTCAAGGCATGAGCCATACACCCTCTCATCTGCTCTGACCACTTTTCTCTTTGTTTTCAGGTCTACGAGTTCAAACCTTTTACAGCTGACTTTTAGAAACAGTAACAAGCAAGGAAGAAGCTGTTTTCCTTTCGTTGGTAAATCTCAACCCTGCTTACTAAATTGTTCTTTCTTTCCCCTCAGTGACACAAATGGCTGCTCTTGTCACATACGAACTTAACATACATACAAGAAGCCACGTTCTAATGATCAACCTGCCTTCATTAATTTCATATTGTTTAAACCACACATTTTTAAAAATACATTTTGACATGGCAAAATCTTATTCCTGGAAGCTTGTGTTCTTTGGGGGAAGCTTACTATTGCAATTTTCCATCCAGAAAATTCTCTACATTTTGTCTGCTACTTCAGGTCTGTTTTTTTCCCATGGGAAGTATTTCTTTTGACTCAAGGAAATTCCATTTATTTCTACTTATCTTCAAGCAGAACCAATTCAAATGGTTTCTGAAAACCTAGAATTATTTTTATTTATTTTTATTCCTCCAGCAGAGAGGTCGGTCACGTCTACGACTTGAACATTGCATCTCTCTTTTCTTCCCCAGAAATCTGATGGTTTAGTTTGGGTCCTCAACTCTTTGCCTGAAATAGCACAGCTGTTTAAGTCGGTCCTCCATCTCTGTTTCGGTCCTCTGATCCATCTTCCGTGCTGCTAGCACGGCTGTGACTAAAACAAACCTTAAGTCAGTTCCTTATTTAAAACGCGGCAGCAATACTCCATCATCACCCACAGGATACACCCCCTCCTTTACATAGCCTTAAATACACTGTTTAGTAAGTACATTCAATGCTGCCAAGTACTATTTAAAATACTTTACATGTATTACTAAATAAATTGATATTGAAATCGGGTGGAAAAGCAAAAACAATTCCCCCTTTAAAAGATAAACAGGCTCAGGTTTACAGAGGTTTGGTGGCCTGAATAAAATTATAGGAAATGACACCTGTTCAGTTCCATTGGTTTTTCAACTAACCACTTAACAAATCATAAAAACACACAAGCCAGCTTGATTCCTAAAATTGACCCACTACTAGGATCTCATGATGCGTTTTCTAACTCACTACTTGGCTATCTCATTTATTTATTGTTGAGACAGGGATTCACTGTGTAGCCCTGGGTTACTTAGAACTCTATATGGATCAGGCTGGCCTCAAACTCACAGACACCCACCCAGCTCTGCCTCCCAAGGGCTGGGATTAAAAGAGAGTGCCACCATACCTAGCAGTTTTATTTTTATCAGTATACTAATTATTCAAGGTTGGGTATTTTATTATGATCCAACCATACTAGCTAGTTGGATTCTTAAAAGTTAGATGCGGGATAAAGTAACTCAGGAAGGTTAAAAATACGGATAGGAGAAAAACCAATTTGTATATGTGCTACGAAAGTGTAAAGGCAAAGAAAGCACTACTGACATCAGAGCAAACAGAATTCAAGGCCAAACAGCACAAAACAAGTACAGTTTATACTTGAGTTTTAAAGGATTCAATCTACCAGGCAGAGGTAACAAGCAGAAATTTCTACAAGGTTAACATACCTTTTAGATAAACAAACCAATCTAATACATTTGTCAACAACATACGGAGGATTTTAAACTTATGCCCACTAGAAAATAACACACCAGCTACCCCCAAATGAAGACATGTATAATTACAGTAAAACAATTAACAATTTTAAAAGTAAATGCAGGTCGGGCGGTGGTGGCGCATGCCTTTAATCCCAGCACTCGGGAGTTCGAGGCCAGCCTGGTCTACAAGAGCTAGTTCCAGGATAGGCTCCAAAGCTACAGAGAAACCCTACCTCGAAAAACCAAAAAAAAAAGGGGGGGGGAATGCAGGGGCTTGGGAGGTGGCTGAGCTATTAGAGGATTAGAGTTCAGATCCCCAGAACTCATGTCAGGCAGCTGGCTCTTCCGTCTGTAACTGCAGCTTTGGGGGCACCAGTGCCCTCTACTGAACCCCACAGACAACCTCACACACTTGTGCAGACGCTCACACACATACAATAAATTTTCAAAAGGTAAATATAAAGCTTCACAGCACTAATAAGGGAAATTACATGCTCTCCACATATCTAATATACATAATTTCACAGGGAATGATGTTGACCCTATGAAAGGATGTGAAAATTAGTTCTTGAAGGAATAAAAATAATCTCAAATATTATAATAGTTGGTCTTCTGCCCTACTTCCTAAGCCCTACTTCCTAAGTCCAACTGCCTGGAAACTTTTATTAGTTAGCATTTAATTTCTCTCTACAAAGATAGTTTAAATTTAAATGAATATAATTAAATCTTAACCCTTAGAGTTTCATTTCTTTTGTAGATGGAAATTAAACTTAATTAAAGCTAATTAGGTTTTAATTATTTTTGTTAATTTAATTAGGTTTTTTCCTTCTCAGTGGATAATCATGAAAAAAATTGAAGCATCATCTAAAGCTCTTACAAAATATTATTCATATGTGCACAGTGTGGGGGGAGAATACGTGTGTTGTTTATTTACCTACAACACTTCTTGAAAGACACAAAAGCTAACACCTATCCAGTGCTTCTGAGGACTGGGTGGCGGGCAAGCACAAGGCTAGTGTGCACTGTGCATTCTGTGCTTCTGGAATTTCAGGATATTCAGGTATTCACTTAAGAAGCAGATCATTAGCTCTGGGGAGTTGGCTCAGTGGTTAAAGTACTGACGGCTGTAGTGGAGAACCCTGTTCAATTCCCACGTGGTGGCTCAGAACCACCTGAAATCCCAGTTCCAGGGCACCAGGCACACACATGGCTCATAGACATACATGCAGGCCAATCGAACACATAAAACAAAATAAATAAAATTTAAAAATTAAAGAAGCAGATCATTTTCGTTTTGAAATAAGGAAACATACATCAAACACTTAACAGATACCAAGGCACATCAGCTGAGGGAGGATGGCCATTTCAACAAATGGCACCGACCATTTAGATATCACTGGTGTAATAAACTAAGCTATAAGCCCATAAGCAGAAGTTAGCTTGAAAGAAGATGCAGTTGCAAGTGAAATAACTTTAAGTACAAAACAGCTAGAAGAAAAAAAAGACGAAAGACCTTTATGACTTTGCATTACATAAATTTGGAAAATCTGATTCCAAAAATATTAAAGAAAATATTAACAAGTTGAGCTTCATTGAAAAACTGTTACTATTAACTTAGAAATTAAAACATTTTCACAGATAGGAAGGGACTATCCATTAATCATCTGTCAGATAAACGACTCATAGATAAAGCACATATAAAGAACCAGTAACTGATACAATAAGAAGATGGCAGACAGGCTAACTATGTAGCGACCGCAAATACATATATATGTAAAATAGGAAATGGACACATGATAAAAACATTCAAATCATTGTCCATTAGGGAAATGCAGATCCAAGCCACAGTGAGAGGTCACTTTACACCCAGTAGGTTGGAAGCCACCAAAGGAAGCACAGCACAAGGACAAGTGACAGGGAATGAAATCAGAACCCTTGTTCACTGCTGGCGACAGTGTACAGCCACCGTGGGAAAGAATTTGGCAGTTTCCTGAAATGTTAAACACACAGAAATTCAGCTCCCAGGTAGCTACCCAAGAGAAATGGAAACAAATGCCCACCAAGCAACTTGGAGTATATTCATAGTGCTGGGAAGAATCCACAGAGGGCAAGGTGTGGCTTTTCTATGCAGGGGCCCAATACCCAGCTACGAAGAGAGATGCACCAGCTGTACATGGAAGAACATGGATGGAAGAGCCAGACACAAACAGCTCCATTGCAGGATCTCACTTATGTGAATTTCCAGAAAAGGTAAAACTGTACAGACAAAGAGCTAAGTGTTGAAGATCTTAAATTAGCATTGAGAGCTCGTAAACAACAGTTCTTTAAGAATGTTACAGAAAGGAGATACAACTGTTTGAGTCTGCCAAATTCTGTGTATTCTTACAATGGATCACATTCAATGCATGAGAAAGTTCACTAAGGATATTAAGGGGTGGATCTCAACTACTTCTGAGCATCACACAAGTGGAAATCACTATTTGTCACATAATAAATTCAAACAAATTAAATCAAAATTGAAGTTCTAGCAAAAAAAAAATCCTAATAGCCAAAAATTCATCCGCAGTTGAATGAGTAAATAATTATACTTATCATATAATACTGTAAGGCAATAAAAGCAAAATATAGTTACATTTAACTTTATGGAAAAATCTTACAATAATTTTTTGAGGCAAAATAATAAAGAGGAGCTGGAGAGATGGCTCAGCAGCTAAGGGCACTTCTTGCCTTTCCAGGACTTGGGTTCAGTTCCTAGAACTCACACTGGCAGGTTTACCCCTGCCTGCTACTCTGGCTCCAGGGGATGAGCACCTTCTGTCTCCACAGGCATTGCACTCCGTGGTGCACAGTCACAAGGACACACACTGATACATATAAATAAAAATGCCTTTTAAAAAAGAATCAAGATGGCAGTATTCCTATGTTGCATTTTATGTAAATAGAATCATTAAATATGGAACCTTTGTGTCTAGCTCTGTTCACTTACTGTAGAACCTTGAGGTTTGTCTACATTGCAGCACCTACCACTACTGCATCTCTTTCTACAGAACTAACATCCCATCAAATACACACACCAGAATTTGCTTATACACCTGCTAGGTGATGGGTACTTGATCATTTCCACTGTTGGCCATGAAGGATAGTGTTTTTGTGATCTTCAAGCATAAACCTTTGTATAAACTTATATTCAAGGGAAGGAGATATGGCTCAGAATTTAAGAGCATGTACTTCTCTTGAAGAGAACCTGAGTTTGGTTTCCAGAACCAATGCTGGGTGACTCATAACTGTCTATATCTCTAGGCCCAGGACAGTCAGCATTCTCTTCTGGTTTTCTTGAGTACTCTGTACTCACATGCACATATAGATACACACACACACACACACACATACAATTTAAAATAAAATAAATATTTAAAAACATGCATCCAATTTTCTTGGGTAAATACCTAGAAGTTGAATTATTTTATTAATTTTGATTTTAAAATTGTTATCAAACTAACTATAAAATATACAACAAATATTATACTGGATAAGATCAAATATGCAATAAATGAATATCCATGCATCAAGATATATTATTTCACATGAAAGTTTACAACTATTATTATGTCAGTCAAAAATAAAACTTGTAAAATAAAATATTTTATAAATATGAAGCCAAGAGCAAGGTAAAGATACTCTTATACATTCTCTTATATGTCACAAGTTTGAATAGACAATATAGCAATAGTGTATTACTACAACAATATATGTTAATAATACTCAACATTTTTCTTAAAGTCACAAAAAATACAATAAGAGAAGGAGGAAATAATGCAAAAATTAAGAGAGGAATAAAACAAGAATTGTGATTATATTTGCACAGGATGCACTGAATATCCAAAAGAATAACTTTAAAAAAATGTTATAACTGATTAAGAGCAAAATCTAGGTACATGCCCATAATCCCAGCCAGCACTCAGGAGGTGGAGGTATCAGGATTAGGAGTTCAAGGCTAGCCTTGGCTACAATCAAGTCTGGGGACAGCCTTTGTATACAAGAGATCCTGTCACAAAACCAACCAACCAAAGAAGCCATAAGGGAATTCGCCAAGGGGTGTAAAAGATACGAAAGCATAACAGAAGAAATTCATGACTTTCTGGAACAGTTAAGCCCAGGGCTATCAAGGCTAAGCTCTCTGAAATTCTTTTGATTCTTCTAATTTCATTGGCCTGCCAGTGCTCTAAGCAGGAAACAGGGCACTGGGAAAAGAAAAGGTGCTACATTGCCAGTGGCCATGCCAGAGGAGCAGCAGGTGGCAATTGACATTCCAGGTGTCAGCCCACCAGGAGGAAATTCTCTGATGGGCTAATCTTGTTTAGACAAGGCCATGGAACTGCACACATGGAATATCTTTTGCTTCTGCTGTGCCCTTACATGTTTGCTACAACTCTCTCTCTGCTGTGAGTGGAAGTATGCAGAGCTCCACTGCCTGTGATATAATGTGTTTGTCTCTTGGGGAAACATCCCGTTCTACTGGGCATTTTTTATATGTGGATTGTCAAGAAGATGACCCCTCCCTAAGCTGTACTGTTTAAAGCGATAATAATAATGATAGCTTATACAAAGTTTTGATGAATAAACATAAATACAAGTATGCTTCACAGTCTGGGTCTTTATATGTGGATTGTCAAGAAGATGACCCCTCCCTAAGCTGTACTGTTTAAAGCGATAATAATAATGATAGCTTATACAAAGTTTTGATGAATAAACATAAATACAAGTATGCTTCACAGTCTGGGTCTGCAAATTTCACCTAAGGAGCTGCATAGATTGTAACTCAAGTTAATAATTAAGAAAAAAAACAATTGAGTCCCAGTAGCCCAGCTAGTTTAAATTCTTTTAACCTCAATGTTGGGAGATGTGTTTACAGGTTCCAGAGTGCATCATAGTTGAAACAAAGCTTTGAAAATAACAAAATTAGACTAAGATGTTTTTGTTAAGCAGTTTTAAGGTTAAAAAAAAACAACAACAAGATAATTTGAAGTTTTAGAAAAGCACAGATTTAAGTGCAAAACTCGTTAAGGTCAGGGAACAAGAACAAAGCAGCCAAATTATCATTTCTTGCTAGGATTGATTGATGACCAAAGCTGATGATTAATTACTTATACACATTTCTGCCCTCAATCTCCTGATATAAAAAACTATTGATGAATGGGTATATACCTAATTTTAAATCTTTAAACATTAAAGATTTAAAGTAGAGCTGACTGATTCTCTTTCATATATAAATGTTTAGGTTTGTGGTTCCTTTAAAACTCCTTATAAGATTACCTTTCAAGATAAATAAAAAAGTAATTGGCCTTTTCTTTGTAACTGCAAAATGCAGCCTGCCAGTAAACGACCTGACAAGAACACCTTGTTTGCCCACATGGCTAATCTATAACAAGTTGCTTGGGTATGAATTTATGTGGGTTCTTGTGTAACCACATTGCAATTCCTATGTTGCCTGAAAAACTTTTGGGGGATATATTACCTGTAGGAAAAAAGTATACAGTAGAAAGAACAGAGAAAGAACATAGAAAGAACACATGAGAACAAAGAATAAAGGAGGAAGCAGGGTACTTCCCTGTGGGAAGTCCAAGGCCCTCCCCCCTCCATCCAGGCCTAGGAAGGTGTGGAGGGGGAGGGAGGAGGGGGAGTGGGGGAGCAGGAGCAAAATGGGAGGGGGGGAGGAAGTGGAAATTTTGAATGGTATTATTTATAAAGCAATAAAAATTAAAAAAGTAAAAAGAAAAAAATAAAATAAAAGATCTTTACCACAAAAAAAAGAATAAAGGAGGAAGCCATCAAAAAAGTGTGCGAGTGTTTCTTTTCCTAAAGCCCCCTCAGATAAAAAAGCCTAGTTTACGATGACTCCGTGAATTCCTCTCAAAGCCCTGTGCGGCTGGAAGTTGGCACCCCCAGACAGTGGTACTATATGAAGTCTGCCTATTTTATAATAAGCCATTCTGGAAGCCCCACACAACAACTTCTGTTGGCATCTTGTTATCTCAGACAGTGTCACCTGCCTACCCTGTGTGCAAAGGATTCTGAAACAGATACTTTAGTTGGGCAAACTTCTCCCACAGACAAAACACTAGTTCCAAGTATGTAAACTTGTCTGATACATATTAGTAATCAAGAAGCAAAAAGTGTCCTAGGAAAAATAGAACTATTCAGCAACAACAACAAAAATCAACAAAAATAGCTAAGACCTGGAAAAGAACTAGAGAAGAGATGCAAAGACTTGGAATCAACAGAAAATACATTATTACACTCAGGGAAGGAGCAGCTCACTACTCTATCGATTCTTGCCTGGGGAACCTACTAAAGCAGCTTAATCCAAATTGAAATCCAACACAATTTTTCAGGTCTAAAAACTGATTCTAAAGCTCATATATAGAGTCTAAAAGCCACCAAAATGACATTGAAATAAAGAAGAAAAAAATGTCCGAATAGGCATCAAAGACTGTGCTATTTGCCTGGGAATATGGAAGAAAGTATGGAATCTCATACACACACACACACACACACACACACAACACACACACACACACATTCAGGCTTCAAAATTAAGATTTTCTTGATATCATTAGTTTGAAAACATAAAATAATATACGTATGACCCTGCGTCCCTGAGTTTTAGGAATTCTTTTACAATATATACAGAAGGGCAAAGACATAAAGGAAATCCTTTCATGACCTTGCCTGAAAATTTAGGTCTTGTAGAAGATCTGCATTCTAGAAGTTGGAGATGCGACAGCAGGGTTAAGACCATTATTAAACTATAAGAAATTGTCCACACCTTGAAAATTCAAATTGCATCTCAAGTATATGGAATCCTACTCAGATTTTATAGAAAGTATCAGGGGATGGACAATGCTGCAAATGAAGGGAGGTGGACCATAAACTGCCTATCAGAAATACAATGGGCTCGTTAGGCTAACATCCTTTTGTATATTATGAAATGTTTCCATATTGTTTATGTAGTAATGAGAGAAATGAACCAAGATCACAAAAAAGTAAGTTGGCCAATATATAAGCTATGATGTTACCCTAAAGTTAATTTTAAAAATTTATAGTGTCCGTTTTCTACGAGGCTACTTTCTTATGCTAATTTTACTAGTTTATTTTTTTCCCAGGAAATACACAAGAAAATTTACCCCTAAAAATTGTCTGAGCTATTACAAATCAAACTAGAATTGAGAAAAGAAAATTATCAAAAGGGAAATTTAGCCTAGTCTATAAGATGCTGAGTTTACATCATTAAAATATACAAGGCTATAGAATTGCATACACGTAGCAAAGCTCTTGGAAGTTCAGCTGCTCCGCAGCCTGTGGTTAGGTGGATATGTGCATAAATAGGACAAAGGAGGTGAATTCTACTGTGAAGTTTAAAAAATCATAATTATCACCTATAAAGGATAAGCTAGACCACATATAAATCATATCTCAATACAAATGACTTCAAAAAGAAAGATTTTAATTTTAAAAGCAGAGCCCTAAAATAATTTCTTTAAAGAATAAGGATGTGAATTATACTAATAGCATGAAAATCAGCTACATTAATGTTAAGGCAGGCTGTAAGACAAAAGTGTACATAGAGCAAGAACCCACTTACATCCCCCATCTTATCTCTGCAGTCTGGAGTCTAGATGTATTTTCTCTTTACCTTCCTATATTTTTCCCTATGACGAACACACTAACTTCTAATAATAATCCCTTTGCGTGATGGCTGGGTGGGCATTGGCCCAATGATGGAGACTCAGCATAAAGGCTCTTCTCAATTTGGCTCTACTGCCCTAGACAGCCTCCAAGGATGAGCCCTGGCGATAACCCAAGGGAATGCAGTGTGGGGGCTCCTGTGGGAGCAAATAAGGAAAGTGCGTTGCTGGGCATCTGATCGTTTGGCAGCACAGGACAGGCGTGCATGACAGTGTGCCAAATTGAATATAGCTCTTAAGAACTAACTTCTGAGGAATCCCACCAGGCACTGTCAAAGATCCCCTTCCCAGCACGCTAGAAAGCATTCTCAGAGGGCAGAGTGGTCCTGGTCAAATTATTTATAGGAGATTGGTTCACATACTCTGAATGATATGAATACTTCTAATTATATCTGAACATGCCAAATGTCACTACAAAATACGCAGAGGGTTCCTGTTGCCAAATGCCTTGTCCTGACAAAGGGGAGGTAGCTGCAGCATCAGCACTTCAGTCCCTATATAAGCGAGGCTGTCCCTCAAGCCCTATCTCCGCCACGAGCCCAGAGGTAAGTAATGGGAGACTTGGGACACTAAGGACCCTGGGACAAACAGCAAGGACCCTGTAGCTGTTTGAGCATAAACCAATTCCTCTTAAGCTTGAAGTTTTAGGACAGGGGAAACTTCTTATTCTGTACTATATGGCCAGAATCACTGAGCATTGCTAACAGGAAACTTCATGTTTTACAGTGGGGAATAGCTGAGATTTTGCATTTTCATCCAAAACCCTAGAGGTAAGACTTGAATTTCTTCATTTATTGATGACAGGGGGGATTTGACCTAAGGGAACTGTGATTAGTTCTTAATTATGCACTGTTTTCGTGTTTTTAGAGCAGAACACATTTTGGGGTGACTGGTTACACATGTTGGAAATCCTTTTTCCATGAGGTCTTACTCTCAGAGACCACTTAGCCTCACTGAAGCCCAAAGTTAAAGGGACATTTGACACAGGATGAGTTTTGACAGTGAGGTAGCAGCTGTAACTGCCCAATAGCAATAAACTCTTGTGTGCCAAGGCCTCTACTGCAAAGCATCCAACACGCACACACTTTATAGACAGTGTCTTAACATTCCAGGGAGTCTTACTCCAAACTGGAAACAAACATCTTGATGAAACATATTTGAGTTATTTTTAAGGATTCACTTAATTTTCATGAGGAAAAAAAAACCCACTGTTTTTCTTTTCTTTAAGCTGCAGGTTTTCCAACCTCGGAGTGCTAAATGCCATGCACAGTTTAGGAGTCATCCTGCTGTGCCCTAAGGAAGTTATTACCTGACAGTAAAGCAAAAAGTCCACCAGTTTAACAGGCCTCTGCAGCAGAGGCTCGCTGGTCAATCCTAGTCAATAGCTGTTGTGCATACGGCAAACTCTTAATGCCTTTCTTTTCCCGGACGGAAAGAAAAGAACCCCATGGAATTTTCGTGGGAAGAACAGGAGTTGGTTAGAAAGTTCTAACAGCGCACCAAGAGATGTAACAGTGAATGCCAATGGAAGGAAAACTATGATTTGGTTTTGAGCAACAGTGATCATCTAAAAGATCAGAAAGTGTCTCTGATAGCTGTGAAAATACCGACTTCCATTTGCTCAAAGTTAGCTTCCTTCCTAACGAGGTGGCTGTCCTGGCTTGTGGCAGATGCAGGCAGACATTCTGCAGGAGACAAGGGGATTAAGCAAGACAGTTGCTGTAAAACAATCCCTCAACAGCTTTAACCACAGAGATCTTTATAGTTCAGAGGGGGAAAAGCAGGGGGAAAGGTTTCTATGGCAATTGAAGATGTAGGTACCTGCTCCTGGGAGTCAAGACTCTGGAAAGGATACCTGCCAAGTCCTAAAGCTGGGTCTTCAAATTACATTTTCACTCCCAACTAGCCCTTCACACAATGCTAGAGTATGGGACAAGATGCCAAACTGAAGGGAGGGTCTCAGCCTGTGCCCAAGACTGCACTTCAAATCCTCACCCATCCATTTGACCTCTGCTTTCTATTTCTCCCTCCCCCTTATTCCTCAAGGCAGATACCTCAGCTGAATTAATAGCAGCCATGAGTACGGGTTCAGATGCCGAGATGGCTATTTTTGGCGAAGCTGCTCCTTACCTTCGAAAATCGGAGAAGGAGCGGATTGAGGCCCAGAACAAACCTTTTGATGCAAAAACATCTGTCTTTGTGGCGGAGCCCAAAGAATCCTACGTGAAAAGCACCATACAAAGCAAGGAAGGAGGGAAAGTGACCGTCAAGACAGAAAGTGGAGCAGTAAGTGAGAATGTTCTGACCTCATTTTTCTGGCTCAATCCAGAGTCGAGGTCTCCCTTGCTAGGGCTGCCTGAGCCTACAGCCACCCTGGTATCCTCCTCCTAGTGTGTGGTCCTAAGATCTGGGAGCTACAGGAATTCAGACTACAGGATCCCCTTCCCAAGCTCCCTCAGAAATCAGCCCATTATGGCCTCCACTTCAGTTCCCTACTTCCAGGTCTAAATCTCCACGTCTGTTAAACAAACAAACAAACACAAACAAAAAACCCACCCCCTTCTGTCACAAAAATTCCTGGGTTACTTACTTAGTTCCATAAAATATTGATACATTTAAAGTTTCTTGTAATGAGTGGGATGAAAAAAATTAAAAATGCTTGCCCCGGCGAAATGAGTGTAAAAGGGAAGGAAAAAAATGTTGTTTAGAACATGGGTAGTGCTGCAGTCACCAGGGGTCTTGGGGCCTCTCTACCGTGTACTGATTTCATTTCCTCTGGCTATACAGCCTGGGAAGTAATGGTAGCTGGATCACGGAGGGATGGGTGGATTCAATCAACCCAGGCTGCATGAGGGTATGAAAAGCAAGCATGCTAAACCTTCTGAATTTGTACAATTAAAAGATACTCACGAAAAGTATCAACTCCTACATTATCACAAGAAACCGTCTTCCTTGGCATCAGACCTGAAAACTAATACGTTCATGGCTTTAAAAGGCACTGAATAATTACGCAATGGAAAGTATATTCCATTGCAGTTTCATAACCAAATCAAACAAGCAGATGTAAACCCTATCTCAGACTGGCCTACTTTCTTGCCAGACTCTCACTGTCAAGGAGGATCAAGTCTTCCCGATGAATCCGCCCAAATATGACAAGATTGAGGACATGGCCATGATGACCCACCTCCATGAGCCCGGAGTGCTGTACAACCTCAAAGAGCGTTATGCGGCCTGGATGATCTACGTGAGAGCCCTTGTTTGATCATTTATTTAAATGATCTCTTCAAAACAAAGCCAGAGGCACTATATTGAATTTTCTGATTTCTTTCCCAGACCTACTCGGGCCTCTTCTGCGTCACCGTCAACCCCTACAAGTGGCTGCCGGTGTACAACCCCGAGGTGGTGGCAGCCTACAGGGGCAAAAAGCGCCAGGAGGCCCCGCCCCACATCTTCTCCATCTCTGACAATGCCTACCAGTTCATGCTGACGGGTGAGTGAGGCATCTGTTTATAGGAATTGTATGCACACAATTGGGACGGACAAACAGAACTCACCCCAGTCTTATTATAAGACACCGCTGCCTCCTGGGACTTGCCATTTCCAAAGAACAACCACAGCCATGACATTTACTCTTTCTGGCAGCCATCTCCACTTTAGGATGGGAACAGTGACACTCTGGAATTCACTGACCTGCCCTAGCCAACAGGGCTAGCAAACACAAGCTCAGAGGAAGCCAAGAGCAGGTCTCTGAAAACGGATTAGTTACCTCCCATAGGTTTTTTTTTTTAATTTTTTTTTTTTTGGTTTGGATACAAAAGTACAAATAGATCTGGGAAAAAAAAAATTACCTCCTCAGCAGTCCAAGGAAAGAGTTCTCAGCCATATCCAGAGAACTCTGAATTCTTCTGTGGATGTTGCCAACCGTGGGGACTGAGTGAGGGAATTGGAGGTGGGATGTGGATACAGATGGACCTATAGAATTTCTCCCACCACACTGGCGCTGAAACGTTCTCCTGTCAAAGTCTGTGAGTCGCACCTTACCAAAGCATAGTTGTGATGGGCCCCAGGACAGCACTGAAAACTTTTGTCTTCCCACACCAAATGTGCTGCCTCTGGCTATAGCCTTCATTCCCCCATTTCCTGTTCTTCTGTGGAGTTTTTGGTGGCTGGGGGACATTTTTTTCCTGTTAGTTTTGCCACATTTGTTTGTAATTTGTCTTTTTAAATGGGAAAGAGGAGGACATGACTTAATAGGGACCCCTATGGCAAACTGGAACTTTCCCCAGGATTCCATGCCCAGAAGCAGTATTCTGGTGGTCCACAGAAGCTAGCCACCTCCCGCAAAGTTACCCAGGACAGGTTCCCATCAGAGGCTTCAATTCTCAGTGCTGCGATGTATGCTAACACCCCCAAAATGACTCTCCAGGCTTTGGGGTCACCCTAAATCTAAAGTCACCCAGGCTTCCAAACATGCTTTTCATACAAAACTATGCAGAAGCATGGCATTGGCCTGCTTAGTGTTATCTGAACATCGCCTGAAAGACCAGGAGATTATTTTCTTGCAATCTGATTGTCCATGATTTTATTCATACTAGGGGAAAGTGCCTCTTAATAATCAAATTCCATACCCATTTCCTTGAATAGATGCCTAAGATATTTTAAAGTCTAAGTTTGTATATACATCTAAATGACATCTACACTTGTATTGATTTTCTCTGGAAATACTTTTAAACTTAGAATTCTCAAAAATCCAAACTCTGTCAATACAGAATTGCAGAGTTAATGGACTAGAAAAGTGATACAAATATATTATTAATATATAGATAAATATCTATTATATTAAAAGGAAAATAAAAATAAATAAAAGCAAACATGTATCACTTCAGACCATTTCTTATTTGGCATCACCAGAAGTCAAATGAGTGACATCAAAGGCTGGACAGAAAGCAGGAAGTTGAGCAAATGTCTCCTGGAAGCCAAAAGGCCTGATTATCTGCAGCCTTATCTAGGTCTGCAATTCATATTTAAAAAGCCATTTCCTCCTCTCTGAGTGTCAGCCTTCCTGTCTGGTAAGCAGAAGACTTCACCTAAGCAACATCTGATGTTCCCAATGACCTCACAGTCCCGTGACTCATATTCCTCACAACAAAAATCACCCGGTGCCTGAGGTTTCTTTAGAATAATCCAGTGAGGTTGGAATAACATAGAGAGGATATGAAACTGGCTGAATACTAATGACTATTTCTCTATAAGATGGGCCACCCCAAGGTCTCATTATCATAGTCTCTGTTCTAAGTGTGTTTACATTTTCTAATAACATCATTTAAAAATAGCAATAAAGTATAACCCCCCCACACACATTTGGATGGCTATGATTTTAAAAAAAGAAAATAGGAGGTATTAGAAAGGATGTGGAGAAATGAGGTGGCCATCCCCTGTTGTGGGATATAAAATGGCACAATTGCTACAGAACACAGTGATGTGGTTCTCAAGCAACTGGACTATAATTAGGGTCTGATCCATGGTCCCACTTCTGGGAAGATAGCCAAAAGAACTGAAGCAGGCACTCGGAGAGCACTTTGTAGGCTATAGTCACTGCAGCATCGTTTACAACAGCAAAAATATGCAAGGTACCCACACAGCCGCCAGCAGACGGGCAGTTAAGCCAAGGGCGGGGTATTCGTACAATGGAATATTACTCTTCCTTTTAAAAGAGTCAGTTCCGACAGTGCCACAGCACAGATGAACCCCGAGGATGTGGTAAGTGGAAAAGGTACCAAGACGAACCCTGTGTGATTCGGCTTGGATGAGGGCTTGATAGTAGTCACATTTGTCAACAGAGAGCTGAAGAGGGATTGCCAGCTGCTGAGGAATGGAACAAACAAGGGGCTCACTATGTAACGGCTGCAGAGGGCGGGCTCTACAAGATGAAAAGAGGTCTGGAAGTGGAAGGGACTGACGGCTGCACAAGAGGGAACGTAATACCACACAACTACATACTTAAGATGGTGTGAATCTCACCGGGAAGACAGCTCCATGACGAGAGTGCTATAAGCCTGAGGAACAGTCTATGGGTCCCTAGCACCTAAGCGAATGCAGCCTGGACCCGGGCCTGTTTGTAATCACAGTGCTGGGGAGTCGTGGGTGGGGATTCCCCAAACAAGTCGGCTAGCTAGACTAGCTGTACCTGTGCGGTTCAGTTCTAACTGAGAGATCCTGCCTCAGTGGATAATGTGCAGGGCGATCAAAGAAGTCTCCTCACACCAGTGTAGGGACCCTGTGTGTATACACACACACAGGTGCACATGCACTTACATACATACACACGCATGTCCACACACAGACACACAACAGAGACACATGCAAAAATGAAAAGGTGGTAGATTTCATGTTATATGTATTTTACCAAAAAAATAATAAAGTGGTAAAAAAGAAATAGATGATTCCTTGCCTCTCATTTTCACGAATTTTACTCTATTACACCCAAAGTTGAAATCACAGGAGCCATCTTTGAAGAGATCAAATCTGGGTTCACCTGACTTCACTGCCTTATGCTGAACACACATAGCTTTTGTCTTTGTTTTGTTTTGACTGGTGGTCTTTATTCCCTCCACAGATCGTGAGAATCAGTCCATCCTGATCACGTACGTAACCTTCTTCTTTTTTCTGTTAGGCAGTGTCTGTCTCAACCACTGCAGGTATGTGCCACAGTTCTGATCTCCATTCCCTTGTGTTTGACAGTGGAGAATCCGGGGCCGGGAAGACTGTGAACACAAAGCGTGTCATCCAGTACTTTGCCACCATTGCAGTCACTGGGGAGAAGAAGAAGGAGGAGTCTGGCAAAATGCAGGTAGATTTGGTAGCTAGAACAAGGATCCAGACTCCGCTGAGGTACCTAGAAGTCTGGATCCCCAGATGCAAGGATTGATCTTTCCCTTGCAGGGGACTCTGGAAGATCAGATCATCAGCGCCAACCCCCTGCTGGAGGCCTTTGGCAACGCCAAGACTGTGAGGAATGACAACTCCTCTCGCTTCGTGAGTCTCTTGGTCACAAAGGGACAGACCCTTTCTGTCTTTACTTGCTATGGTCATGGTATCAAAATATTTCAGGTGCTTATCTCTGTGTGCTTCAATGTTTAGTACTAAACACATCATTATCTTTTCCAGGGCAAATTTATTAGAATCCACTTTGGTACCACCGGGAAACTGGCATCAGCAGATATTGAAACATGTGAGTAACAGACCTGCTGAAAAATCTAAATGGGGGAAGCAAGCCAATTTGGTTGCAGGGGCATTCTGCAACACTTGCTATGCAAAGAGTCTACCACCAGAGTTGTCTGTGAGCTATCGTCAGACTCCCTCACAGTTCACTCTCCGTACCCCGTATCTCAATCTCAGGCTGGTTGTACCCTCTCATCTTTCAGAGAACTCCCAAACCTCAAGATCAACTCTAATTTCTACCCCCATGGTTACCTATGGGTGAGCTGTGATTTGGTAAATATATCTCTCCAAGGTAGACTTTCACTATAGATGATGTGAGGTGGTCCGGGAACACTAGAGGTCAGCTAACACACAGAGGTCATGGATCCCCCATTTAAAACCTGTCCCAGGGACGTGTACTTCAGTGGCTGCACCTACATGGAAAGGTGCATGCCAGTTGTCATGTGTGTTTCCGTTCTAATATGCAACCGCAGGATGAGAATCCTGACGACACCTCACTGGAGCCAAATGTAGCGTCTCCAGTTTTGGCCAAAAGACACAAAAATTTACAATATGTCAAAGGAATAGATTGTTTTTCTAGTTCAATCTCTTTCTTTCCAGATCTTCTGGAGAAGTCTAGAGTCACTTTCCAGCTAAAAGCTGAGAGGAGCTACCACATCTTCTATCAGATCACGTCCAATAAGAAACCAGAACTAATTGGTGAGAACTTAAACTTGTGGATAGAAGTTAAAATTTATATTAACAATTTCTCATGTTAAAACATATACCCTTCATTCCGTGTACAAAGAAATGCTCCTGATCACCACCAACCCGTATGACTACGCCTTTGTCAGTCAGGGGGAGATCACAGTGCCCAGCATTGATGACCAAGAAGAGTTGATGGCCACAGATGTAAGTCCTAACATATACAAACATTTTTTTAAAAGCCAATTATGTATGGGAATGGCAGCAGCAAACTACACAGGTGTGCTCATTTCAGTGTATATTATAAATTCTCATAAATAGTGTCTTCCACCCTAACCTCTGCCCTTTCATCTTTCCTGGTAGAGTGCCATTGATATCCTGGGCTTCTCACCTGAAGAGAAAGTGTCCATCTATAAACTCACAGGGGCCGTGATGCATTATGGGAACATGAAGTTCAAGCAGAAGCAGCGTGAGGAGCAAGCTGAGCCAGATGGCACTGAAGGTACCCAAAGACCCTCTAACTAGGTTTGAATAGCAGAATTTTCAAATTGAAACACTTTGACGTCCACCCTAAACTCACGTCTCCTTGTGACTGCACTTCTGAAGACGAGCGCACATTTTTTTCTACACATGCCTTCCTCACTCACCTCATTTCTCATTCTCCATCACCTCATCCATCATCACTGCCAATTCAAATAAGCTATAACAAACCCCAATGGCCACATAGAAGCTCAACTGAGAGCCAGGGAGCTAGAGACAGAATGAGGTGGAATAATATCCCTGCTTTGTCTTGGCAAAGGTGGGTAGGTATACATAACAGATTTACATGTTGTTTTAGCATTAGCTACGGAAGCCTAGGAGCTAGCAGTAGAGGATCTTTGCATAGGGTGAGAAATGAAGGGTGCTCCGGGGCACATCTGTATGTATGTAGCTGTTGTCTGTATCTAAATCCCTCAAGGGCAGCAAGCAAGAAAGATACAAAGTGAACTGACAAAGAGAAATCATGTGCTCTAAGTATGAAAAAGCATTCAGTACATAGGAACCACCACCCAGTTATTCCCCTGCCCCCAAACCTTCCCCAACCAACCTAGTCTGACATTCTTCTCCCTCTCCTTCTTTCCTTCTCCCTTGGTTTTCTTCTGACTTTACCTCTGAGACTAACATATAGCATTACACATACTTTTAGAGAGGATCACCCAGTTTAATTAACCCCCACTTTTGCAGATAAAAAAGTACCTTTGGCCCAGTCAGGTTAAATGGAGAGCGGTAAGAGCTGCATAAGAGTTTATGTACTTGGCCTTTTCCCCTCCCTAACAGTGAGTGTCATGGTGTGTTTATCTCACTCTTCCGGCAATACCTGAAGTCTTAAAGGGAGGGACCATGTCGCAGACCTTGAA
The DNA here is from genome assembly GCA_004026605.1 of Ondatra zibethicus. NCBI lineage: Eukaryota > Metazoa > Chordata > Mammalia > Rodentia > Cricetidae > Ondatra > Ondatra zibethicus. Next base: position 10,764 of record PVIU01016084.1, on the reverse strand, counting down.
CAGAACGTCACAATAAACACTGTTTACATGTTTATGGTTAATGAAAGTGTTCTCAAATCCTACTTGCAACAAGTCGCTATGATCAACCATTCACTGGCAACCAGGTGCCTTAATATACATATAAAGAATCTTATTTGACTTTATCTGAAACTATTTAAAGTTTTTTTTATCTAAGTAGCAGAGTAATTAGATAGGAGAAAGACAAAGGGATGAGGATAAATGTTAAATAATTCTTGGTTTGCATCACCACAGTGGCTGACAAGGCTGCCTATCTCCAGAACCTGAACTCTGCTGACCTGCTCAAAGCCCTGTGCTACCCCAGGGTCAAGGTCGGCAATGAATATGTCACCAAGGGCCAGACGGTGCAGCAGGTAAATGCATGCCCTTTGTGAAGCACACACCGATGCCTACATGACACAGCTTAATAACACTACCAAATATTACTGTATCTACAAAGGTGTACAATGCAGTGGGTGCCCTGGCCAAAGCCATCTATGAGAAGATGTTCCTGTGGATGGTCACCCGCATCAACCAGCAGCTGGACACCAAGCAGCCCAGGCAGTACTTCATCGGGGTCTTGGACATCGCTGGCTTTGAGATCTTTGATGTAAGTTATCCTCACATTAATAAAAACTAAGGGGCACAATTTTGAATTTTGATGTACTAAGTGATAATCATTTATATTATACATATTATTTGTTTCAACACTGTGCCTAGTATAAGAGTTAGTCCCAAAATATCTAAGAGATAATAGAAAATAATAACAATAATAGCTATATTTATTGAAAAGACAGTATATTTTTGATATTATTCTAGGGACTTCAAAATGTTGCTTCATTAAACCTTTAATAAAGAGAAGTTAATGTTACCATTATTATTACAACAGAAATTAGATATACAATGAAAATCAAACATGCTAAAGATTCCATGGGCATGTAACACAAAGCCAAGATAGGATCTGTCTTCAGCAATTGGTACCTACACAAGGCATCTTGCATTGATACCTGGGTATGGAAGGGAGAAGGCCCAGAGGCAGGAAGCCAGCCCTAGGTGCTGGCCTCTTGTCTTCCAGGTTTAACTCATATAAACTATTTCATGTCCAGGCTTCAGCTTTATCCTGGACAAAGAGAGTAAATGGTTGCAAAGACTCTCAGATCTTCAACTGTTATTCTGCACCAGAGCTCTACTTTCATAGATCAGACAAGGGGGGTACTTGATGTCAACAGAAAAGAAACCAAACTGTCCATTCCAGTTTACACATACTAAATGTCTTAACATAAGTTTTCTTTAATAACATGACAGCCAAAGATAAGAGTGTTAACACTCCTAGAATTACAGAATAGAGGGTTCCACCTCTGCTAGCAAGCTTTCCTAATAAATCACTTTCCCATTCTTTCTTTTGCATCAGAATCATAAAGCACAGAACCATGCGTGTACCTTGATATACATTCTTGTCTTTGCATTTTCACAGGTGAAAAGAAAGTAGATTCTGTTAGAACTGTAGTGTAATAGGCAGACAGACAGACAGACAGACAGATGATGATAAATAAAATGTGGAAGGGAGATTCTCCGGGTATGGTGGTGTGCACCTGCAACCTCAGTACTTGGGAGGCAGAAACAGACAGATAGATCTCTGTGAGTTCCAGGTCAGCTTGGTTTATATAGTGAGCTGAAGGACAGCCAGAGTTACTTAGTGAGACTCTGTCTCAAAAAGGAAAGGAAGATAAAAGGGAGACAGGAAAGAAGGGAAGAAGGGAGGGAGGAGAAGGAAGAACGAAAAGAAGGAAGAATGGAAGGAAGGAAGGAAGGAAGGAAAGAAGGAAGGAAGGAAGGATTGAGTAAAAGAAGGAAGGAAGAAAAGAAGGAGGGAAGGAAGAAGAATTGAAGAAAGGAAGGAGGGAAAGAAGGAAGGAAGGAAGGAAGGAAGGAAGGAAGGAAGGAAGGAAGGAAGGAAAGAAGGAAGATTGTAGTGTTAATTGATACCTGAGTACCTAAAGAATGTCCAGCATTCATGAGAAAGGTCCCTGGGAATGTTGAACCAACAGCAATTAGCATAAATACTTAAGTTTAACCTCATCACTCTGTTCAGATTATTTCCCATAAAGAATATTTCCATTAACAGATTTTGCTCCTATAAATAACCACTTAACCTGTGAAATCTCTACTTCTCTGTGTAGTTCAACAGCCTGGAGCAGCTGTGCATCAACTTCACCAACGAGAAGCTGCAGCAGTTCTTCAACCACCACATGTTCGTGCTGGAGCAGGAGGAGTACAAGAAGGAAGGCATCGAGTGGACATTCATCGACTTCGGGATGGACCTGGCAGCCTGTATCGAGCTCATTGAAAAGGTTCGTATGGCTTTCATGGAAGGGTCTGTCTGTAAGGATGACTCTCAGATGTCTTAAAGAATCCTGCAAAGCATTACCGACGCCTGAGATCCAAACAAACTGGAAGAACACTATTTAGAAATCACTTCCTCTTCACAACTTCTACATGAGGAGGGTTTGGAAGGGGTTAGCTTCATTTAACTCTTCCCCCATTGTGTCCTAATCCTGAGTCATATCCAGCATAAAGGAGCTATGAACACTCCATATGTGACCATTGGCTTCACCAGAACCACTCTCGCTAGTTCTCATCTTCCTCCATCATAGTCCAGGATGTCATTCACAGTAATAACTGACCCTAAAGCTACAGATTGAATGAGAGATGAGATGGTAAGAAAGTCACTCTAGGAACGACAAAGGGACTGTTTGAGCATGAAGCCTGACTTACTCTGCATTTATAATTAATTGGGGGTGCTTATAAATCAAATGGCAGCCAGCATGTCTGCATCCATTGAGAAAAGTGAGGTTGACAGAGGTCTCCTTTTCTGAATTCAGCCACTGGGCATCTTCTCCATCCTGGAAGAGGAGTGCATGTTCCCCAAGGCAACAGACACCTCCTTCAAGAACAAGCTGTATGACCAGCACCTAGGAAAGTCCAACAACTTCCAGAAGCCTAAGGTGGTCAAAGGCAAAGCCGAGGCCCACTTCTCCCTCATTCACTATGCGGGCACCGTGGACTACAACATCACTGGTTGGTTGGACAAGAACAAGGACCCTTTGAATGACACCGTGGTGGGGTTGTACCAGAAGTCAGCCATGAAAACTCTGGCCAGCCTCTTCTCCACCTATGCCAGTGCTGAAGCAGGTACTCTCTATGTCCTTCATCTAATCAAACTATTCCCTCAGAATGGTCCTCCGCTGCTCTGGTCTCTGGGAGTCTACTCTATTGATGGGTTTTCTTTTCATCTCAGATGGCGGTGCGAAAAAAGGGGGTAAGAAGAAGGGCTCTTCTTTCCAAACCGTGTCAGCCCTCTTCAGGGTAAAGTATAAATTTAAACTGGAAAAAATATATTCAGTTTCTATGGATTTTAAGTATAGGATTTAGAATAAATCAGGAGGGAATGGCATGGTGATAGGAATCACTTTAGATATTCACTCTCATCAGGATAGATCTAAAGCCATACTTGGGTAGGGATGGGTGCTTTATTCTTTATTCCTTATTATGATTATCTGAAGCATTCGAGAATGTCAACATGTCCTTTGAAGCTTCTTGGGTACAACATACACACATACACACCACACACCACACACACACACACACACACACACACACACACACACACAACTCACGTTAAATGCCAATAATGAGGATGCTTTTAAAGGAAGCATCTCTGACCCTCAATGTTATCCCTGTGATGGCTGCATTCCTATCTCACTGACAGTATCATTTGAGGATGTTCTTGAGTTTCCCTTTGTTTTCTTTGGGATAGGCTCTTCCCAGGTAGGCCAGGCTGACCTTGAACTTGTGAACTTGTTACCTCAGGCTCTTGAGTACAGGATTCCGGGCATGTGCCACCTTGCCAGGGTTCAAATTTCCTTTGAAAATGAACAAGAGATACATTCTTTAGAAGATTCTCTCACCAAAACACCTTTCACCCTGAGATGGATTGGACATCTTTAGAAAAGATGAAAGCCACCTGAAACCAAGTCTAGTGACCGATGGTTAACTACAAAAGAATAAGACTTCTATTTACAAAATAGTGTAGCTTTTCCATTATATCTGTGCATATTTCCATAATGCAAATATAATTCTTCTGCAGCAAAGCTCTTCTTGAGGAGAAGATGTAAGATGTCTACTCTGGGGACTGCTTGTGAGGAGTTTCATGCCTCATTGCTTTTAACTAAAATGCAGGTGTGACCTCTATGACCTTTAACCTACCGAGGAAATTTGTTCCTATTCTTTTCCCATCTCACTCTGATATGTATTATCCAGTGAGACAGGTGGTTGTTTTGTAAACTTGTCTGGAAAGGTCTTTTCAGGCTTAGCTACCCAGGTTATTTGTTTTGATTTCCTAGAGACTGAGATGCGACAAAAAGCATAAGTGAGAGACGTGTGTGTTCTCTATGGATAAGCGAAACATTCTCTGTCATAATCAATTACTTCATTTTTAGAATAACTCCTCCTCCATGTACTTTAGATGGAAAATGTTTTCAGGCACCCAAGATCCACCCACACAAAATTATATCGCCTCACATTTTTACACTCTTCAAACAACAAAACAAGAAATTAGAAGATGCTGTGAATGATTTAAAAAAAAAAAGGAAGGAAGTAACAGCACAGGTTGGCATGACTGCTAACCCAGGTTTTCACTGAGAATTGATACCTATAGTGAACATTATGAGTGCTGGAAAACGAAAGAGGCCACAGAGACCATCTTCACCATTTTCAGATGAGGCCCAGGGAGCCATGGAATGGCAGAGCATCAGCTGACTCCCTAGGGAGCCTAATTCTTTGTTTTCTGGTGCTGGATAAGAATTCTGTCTGTGTATGGAGGCTACTGGCTTTGCTGTCTGGACCTATGTGTTACAATGGATACCTTGGTAATCCGCATTTATTTCCAATACTTTGACTTTCTGACTGTTTAGCAGTTTAAATACTGAAGCCTTCAAAATACACAGCAACTAAAGCCTCATATGCTTATGTCCAGTAGCCAAGATTGTGCTGGGTAATTTTTACCTCCCCCCGCCAAGAAAAAGAAACTCAAAACACAACTTTCTCAAGACCTTTCTGCCTCACTTTCTAGGAAAACTTAAACAAACTGATGACCAACCTGAGAAGTACACACCCCCACTTTGTACGGTGCATCATCCCCAATGAAACTAAAACCCCCGGTAAGACACGGAACGCCGAGAACAAACTAGGCTCAATCTGAAAATTCAGCATCCAAGACTTAACTCCTTTCTCTATTTGCAGGTGCTATGGAGCACGAACTGGTCCTGCACCAGCTGAGGTGTAACGGTGTGCTGGAAGGCATCCGCATCTGCCGGAAGGGCTTCCCCAGCAGGATCCTGTACGGGGACTTCAAACAGAGGTCAGTCCCCTTGGCTGGATGACACTGAATGCTATGAGTATTTATCATCCTAGTTGCTGTGCTTTGCTCATTACAGTTCGCAGCTCCTACTTACATTGTTATACAAATGAGAAGTCATATAATTCAGTCCTGTGATAGAAGGATGGGCTAATAGGCTGGGTCACAATCTGATCTTAGAGAACTATTAGATCTCTACTTCCATTTTTGTTCTGGGATTTAAACAGGTACTTTTTTTTTTTTTTCTGGTGGCCGCTGGGCTAGCGATTGCCCCTTTCTGACCATTCCTTCTGTGTTTGGTGAAATAGATACAAAGTTTTAAACGCAAGTGCCATTCCAGAGGGACAGTTCATCGACAGCAAGAAGGCCTCAGAGAAGCTCCTAGGCTCTATTGATATCGACCACACCCAGTATAAATTTGGACATACCAAGGTATGGCTGCGACTCCTGTATGCCTGACCCACGCACCCGCAGCCCTTCCTGTGCCTGCTAAAGTGTGGGGATGACTCTTGACTTTCCGCTTCTCCAGGTTTTCTTCAAAGCTGGCCTCCTGGGTCTCCTGGAAGAAATGAGAGACGAAAAGCTGGCCCAGATAATAACAAGAACACAAGCGGTCTGTAGGGGATACCTAATGAGAGTCGAGTATCAGAAGATGCTGCAGAGGAGGTAACAGCTAGGTGCAGCAGTGGGATCACAGGCGTCCCTGGGGACTCTCCATCCTCCTTCCCCATGCACTGAGCCTTTCATTCTTCAATTAGCATAAGCTTTCATCCCTAAAACATGACAGCTTTAGGGTCGCCCTTCAGGCTTGACTTCCCAGAACTTCTCTCCTGCCCCACTCCCCAGCCAGCTCACACAGAAACAGTCTGCAGCAGGCAGTTTTCCCCGCCCTCATCTCCGTTCCCAGCTCCCCATGGAACCCCGCGCCAAATCCAAGCTGCTTGGCTTGGCTGTCAAGACCTTCTCTCCTATCATCTCTTTCGTGATATCATATCGTGGCAAAGATATTCTATCGTATCTTTCATGTCTAACCACACAGCCTTTCCCAGTCATGCTAGACAACTTGGCTCACCTCCTATGCTCTTGTCTGTGCAGACGTTGTCCATCATTTATATCTACCTAGTCACAAGCCAGTTTCTTCTTTCCCAAATTAACTTCAAACAATTTATTTACACAACATTTTTACACATTGCCCTAGCTACTAGCCATGCCCACATTTCGCTCATTTTGTTCATTTGTATTTTTTAGTTAGCATTACAAGAGTTTTGTTTTTTTTTCCCATCCATCTTTATCATAGCTTGTGCCATGGTATCTGCCTTCTCAGAGTCAGAATTTCTAGAAACCTAGCTAACAGAAATAAAACCTGCATGCTAATTAACTTAAAGATGCCTCCATGTTCCTATAGGCCAGCCAAACCTTGCCAGTCCATTGCTACCACTTGAAAACCAATACTACTATTTCAACTTTTTATTTAAATGGAACAATTTTGGAGCTTAATCATTGCTAAAAATGCCTTCTGACATTAATGAACTTACTGAACTGACAGGACTAGGTCACTCTAAGAATTTAGAAAAGCCAGTATGTTATCTGGAGACACTAAGAAAAAAGTGTGACTGATCCAGAGGTGATGGGAAGAGGGAAGATTTGAAGGAAAGAGTGGCCGAGCTGAGAGGAGGCAAATCATTCAACACATGGCTCCCCCGCTGGCAGCTAGCAGCCGTGCGGCAGCAGCAGGACAGCACAAGCCAATTACCATGGCCATGCTCGCCTAGCTGCTACGCTCATATGTGTGAGCTCTCTCTGTGGCAGGGGTCGCTCAGACAGTACAATCTGTGCTTTCCAGACTCAGTCTCTGGCAGCTCACCAGGGGCTGAGCACACTCAATTGCTCCTTATGAATAACACTCATATTAGCAAAGCAGCTGACACTGAAGACTACAGACTAACTCTGATTGTGAGAATGAACATTTGTCAGTACAGGAAAGGCCTGTTGTCTGCAATAAATGTCAATCACATTGTTGCCAATGGAGCAATTACACCACCTTCTCCCACATTCCAGAGAAGCCCTGTTCTGCATCCAGTACAATGTCCGCGCCTTCATGAATGTGAAGCACTGGCCCTGGATGAAGCTCTTCTTCAAGATCAAACCCCTGCTGAAGAGCGCAGAGACGGAGAAGGAGATGGCCACCATGAAGGAGGAGTTCGAGAAAACCAAAGATGAGCTCGCCAAGTCAGAGGCCAAGAGGAAGGAGCTGGAGGAAAAGATGGTCACTCTCCTCAAAGAGAAAAATGACCTGCAACTCCAGGTTCAATCGGTGAGAGCTGTGAGGTAACAGGTCACACTACCAGGCGCCAGGGCCCTGCCTGGCCTTCCGGAGACTATCACTTACAACATGGGACTCTTCTTGAAGAAAAAATTCTTTGGGGGGGCAACGGTGGCTTTATTTTGTTAGTAGCTTGCTTACCTTTCAATATTGTGTTGAGAAGGAAAGATACAATTACTTCCATGGTACACAGGGGAAAGGGAAGATTCAGCAACATCACAAAATTGAACAACTTTCAAGCAAGCAGTTTAAAGCTAAATCCCCAAATCTTACTCAAATATTTAACCTCTTTGGCTTTAGCTGCCTTGTCCCAGCCTTAAAAACATAATTCTGAGCTGAGCCTACCTGTACAGGTCTTTAATGACAGCTACTCCAGAGGCCAAATCAGGAGGATTCCCAAGTCAGGACCTGTCTAGGGTATAAAATAAGTTCAAAGCCAGCCTCAGCAATGGAGTAAGATTTTGTCTCAATAAAAAGTAAAAAAAAGGACTAGAGACACAGCCCACTGATATGGCATTTTACCATCTGCTCAAAGTTCTGGGTTTAGTCCTTAGCACAACACAAGAAAGCAAAGCAAACAAACAAAACAATAAAATCTTCCAGGATAGAAATAAGAAATCCAAGTGCTGGCTGGGGGATGGTGGTGCACGCCTTTAATCCCAGCCCTCGGGAGGCAGAGTCAAGAGAATCTCTGTGAATTCGAGACCAGCCTGGTGTACATAGTGAGTTCCAGGATGGGCGCCAAACTACAGAGAAACCCTGTCTCAAAAAAACAAAAAACAAAAAACCAAACCCAGTGCTTAAGACCATCTTATAAGTTAAGATAATCAGCACTTGAGAGGCAGAGGCAGGCACATCTCTATGAGCTTAAGACTAGTAGGTCCACATAGTGAGTCCCAGGACAGCCAGGGTTATGCAGAGAGATCCTGTCTTAAAAAGCGAAAAAAAGAAGTCAAGATAATCATCCCTCCTTTCCTCAACCCTCGAGATTTAACTCAACAAATATACATACTTGCATCTGCTCAAGTTGAACTACTACCCTGGAAGACAGTGCAGGGCATCCTCCCCAACTCTTCCAATAGGATGAAGGAGTCTCTTAATGCCACTGGTGATAAGTCCAGGAAGAAATTGTAGCCACGGTGGGGAGTGAGTTTAGCAACAGCACTTCAGCCAGACATAACCTCCCATTTCCTTGGTCAACAAGCCCAACACTATTAGGAAGAGATTGTGAGAAGGATGGTTTTCCAGATGCTTAGGACCAGATCCTCTCTGTCCCTTTTCCTGGTGGACCAGTAAGACTAAATATGCACTGAGTCTATCATTATAAAAGATACAAACAAGAACCTGAGACATCTTTGTCCTCAGTCCCTCGAAACAGTGAGATGGAACAACCACTGCAGGAGGTAGAGAAAGGCCCAGGGCAGAGTCATCTAGTAAATTCCTGGCTGAAATTTTGAGTTCCTTAATTAGTTACTTGTAGAATTTTATGGGGTGATATAATTTCTCAGAATTATTTGTTCTTATAGATTCTGAAATTCATTTTGAGGTTAATAGGTCATCTTTTAAATAGAAATGGAAGCTTCTAATGATTATAGTATTGTTATGGACCATCATAAATGTTTGAATGGATTGAAAATGCTGCTGTGGGGAAATGTATTTAATTTACTTTTTACTTATATTGGTTTTTAATTCTATTTGGCAACTAATACTTGGATAAAAATGATTGACAATAAAACTAACCAATGCCACTAAATCAAAAGCTTTGACTATAACAACTAAGAGCTCTCAGAAATGATTTATCATAACCTCTTTCTTTATATATGAAAAACTAGGAGGGAAAGCAGCTTTCCCAAGACAACACTTGAGGATGCTTGGAGACAAGAATCCAGACTTCTTACCTCCCTGTCTGCAAACCTGTCTCTTCCTCTAGACACAGTTCTCCAGCCATACCTTCTCAGGCCCAATCACTGCGTATACTCCTTTGCTTCTAAACACCCAATTTCACTTTTTAATTAGTTGCAAGTTTCTAAGTCAGATAAAATAGTCAATTAAAGGTGCTTTTATATTCGTGCTGAGAAATTCAACAGAATTCGGATGAACACTAAATACTTTGTACAAAAATAAAAATAAATTTCAAAATAAGAAACAGACATCTAAGTGTCTTGATGATTCCATAGGAAGCGGACAGCTTGGCCGATGCCGAGGAAAGGTGCGAACAACTGATCAAAAACAAAATCCAGCTGGAGGCCAAAATCAAAGAGGTGACTGAGAGAGCCGAGGATGAGGAGGAGATCAATGCTGAGCTGACGGCCAAGAAGAGGAAGCTGGAGGACGAGTGCTCAGAGCTGAAGAAAGACATCGACGACCTTGAGCTGACACTGGCCAAGGTGGAGAAGGAGAAGCACGCCACAGAGAACAAGGTATGAGCACTAGTGGTTGCACCACATGGAGGTTCTACTGAGCCATTGGGCTGCCTTTTTGTTGAGACGACCTCTTTCTAACTCCCTAAGGTGAAAAACCTCACAGAGGAGATGGCGGGCCTGGACGAAAACATCGCCAAGCTGACCAAGGAGAAGAAGGCCCTCCAAGACGCCCACCAGCAGACCCTGGATGACCTGCAGGCAGAGGAAGACAAAGTCAACACCCTGACCAAAGCCAAAACTAAGCTTGAACAGCAAGTGGATGATGTAAGGACATTTTAAATGGCCTTTTGAAATATTTCTTGAAATGCATTACAGTTTTAGTGCAGTTCTCTTTCCCATCAGCTTGAAGGATCGCTAGAGCAAGAAAAGAAGCTACGGATGGACCTAGAAAGAGCGAAGAGGAAGCTGGAGGGGGACCTCAAGCTGGCCCAAGAATCCACAATGGACATAGAAAATGACAAACAGCAACTTGATGAGAAGCTTAAAAAGTAGGGGCTCCGGAAGGAATTCTATGTGATGCCATCTTTCAAATAATTCACATATTAATATGTCTGCTATTCTGTCTAAAGGAAGGAATTTGAAATCAGCAATTTGATAAGCAAAAT
>PVIU01016083.1:0-46040 GCA_004026605.1 Ondatra zibethicus | reverse complement strand
TGACCCTTATCATCTTGCTAGAATGTGCATTTCTGCTTTGTTTATATTTTTACCTTGCTAGGGGATTTTAGAATGTGAGGACACTGTGTGGGGAAACAGCTGCCCCTTTACAGGTGATTAATTCTTCCTTGAGAACAAAGGTAACACTGAACCAAGAAAGAGCATTGTTCAGGCTCTTCTGGATTCAGCTATGCCTGAAGCTATTGACATGGACCAATATCTTTCTTTTCGAGTTTGAACTAGTTGCAAGCTATGTTTGTGTTGCTTTTATTGACATTGCTTCAGTTGATATTGGAAGAGTTTTGATAGTATTTGGAGTTGCTGCAGTGAGAACTCAGACTTCACTTCTCTTTCTTTTAGGGTTCTGTTACAACGCAGAATGGAGGGCTTGAATACACAAAGAAGACGAAGATAAAGGCAGTCTTTCCTAGCTGACTAAGAAACCAGGCTAAGGCACAGATCTGAGTCAGAGTGCTGGACAGAGCCCTAGGCAGAATCTGCTCAAGACTTAACACATTACTGGATGAGTTGCCAGCGAGGGTGGTTTTATTACATATTTCCATCAGAGTGGACTGAGCTTTATTTAATGAAGATTAGAGGAGTTAATTAAGTAGATTTAGAATTTAATATACAGGGCTTTTTACTGCCAAACAGCTTTCAAATACATGAGTAATTTTCCTGATTGGGGCTGGCTATGGAGTCAAACACTGTGCCTTTTATCAATTTATCTAGCAGCAGCAACATCAGACAGTCGAAGCATTTTCAGGAGAGTGACAAGTTCCAAGGCACACTCAACTGGGCTGAGAGTCCAGTTCATTAAACAAAAGGTTTGCGTAAGTTATCAGGGGCATATTTAATTGTGGACATTTGGTAGTCGTGAAATGACATGTTAATGAGTAGAGAAATAGTATTCATTTTCTTGTTTATTCATTAACCTATTCATGATTCAACAATTTCTTAGGGACTTCTGTTGTGGTTTGAATGATAAATGGTCCCCAGAAGCTCACGAGTTTGAACACTTGATGAGCCGTGGGTGGGGCTGTTTGGTGAGGTTATGGACCCTCAGAGGTGGGCTTTGTGAGTTTATAGCCTTCCCTCACTTTCTAGTCTCTCTTTCTGCTTCTTCTATGTGGATGAAGATGTGATCAGCCAGGTCCTACTATTGTCACCATGTGTTCCCTGACCATCACCATGCCTTTTCTACCATGATTGACTCTATCCCTCTGCAATTGTGAATCAGAATAAACTATTTCCTTAAGTCGTTTTTGCCAGGGTATTTTAGCCCAGCAGCAGAAAAATAATTAATAAAATCACATTTGGAATGCCTACCACCATCTAGATCCAATAATAAATTAATAAATGACATAGGTTTTCCCCCTCATGCACTGTGTGTTCAAACCATCTCAGTTACATGGAACCAAACTTAGCATGCATGGTAATTAATCTGTGTAGTGATGGGTATTTTCTTCTAAAATAATGAGGGCAATTGGGGCAATGAGCTGCACAAATAGAACTGTAAACGTGGAGAACATGGGCTTGCTTTCTGTGAAATCTTCCTGCCGATTGCCTCAGTTCCCTGTTTTGCTTTGTTAGCGGAGGGCTAGTCTTAATACTACGTGGGGTAATTATTTCATAGGAGGTAAGAGAGTGAGTGATGAAAGGAGCTGATATGTGTAATTATAGTGTTATTAAAGATAAAATATTTTCATAATTTGCAATGATGACATGCTATCATTACATAGAAGTTTTTCCCAGTGATCTCATCCCTGCATTACTTTGCCTTTCTATTGTGACCAGAAGGAAGGGGTTATCAGTATCCTTCAGTGCTGCAGATTTTGAGTAAGTGATCTTTGTAAGCCAGGGTTTGATCAGGTGTAAAGGAAAGCCTGATTATAGGTTTAAAGGGTGAAAAATCACAGCTGCAGAGTTTCCCCAGATATCTGCTTCAGGCTTTTCAAGAAACAAGAACTCTGGACACATTCATTTAATTTCTGTAGGCTTCCACTTTCTTTATCTGGAATGCGGAAAGGGCCAGATTCCAGGTCTACTTGCATTTCGAGCCATCCACTGTGGGCGAGCCATGCGCTTTGTGCTTTCAATGTTAGATTAACTTAAATTTAAACCAGTCCTCACAGCATAAGAAGAAAATTTGTCACCAAAGTACACAATTTCCCAAGGCAACTCAGCTAAGGATGCAGTCAATAGAGTACTCTGATTCTCAATTTCAAAATCAGTGTTCTGTGTACTTTTGTATTTCCTCTATATTTTAACAGTCTAGATTTACATAAACTACACATATTTAAATAAAAATGCATCTAAATTTATTAACTTATAGGCAAGTGAAATATTAACATCAAGACTTATTAAAGATATTTTGTGTCATATTTGATATGATGCACCTAAATTATAATGTTTTGAAGAGTCTTTGCACAAACTTTTTGTGATAAATAATGTTTGAGGTCTCTAAGTGATAAAAGAACATGGGAAAAATAGGACATGGGTATAGTCCATTGACAAAGTGTAGCATGCCCAAAGAAAACCCTGGGTCTGCTCTCCAGTTCAATAGCTAAAGCAAAATAAAATCTAATAACTAATTGTGGTGTGTGTTCCAAAAAACAGGATGCTTAGTGGCTAATATTCTGGGTCAGAGGCCAAATCGAAGTAGTAATTACTTTGTTGACAAAGGGATACTTTCAAACATACCTTCTCATTCTGTTTGACTCAACAAAAGGATTTTCATCATATAAACTGACCCCAGGGAAGCTATTATTGAAAAGAAAGATTTAGGTGGACTTTCATATTTGGTAAATCTGCTACTGAGCCTTCCATTAATAGTTATTTGTCTGCTGGTAGATATTAAACACTATGATTTGAGTGTAGGATTGACGTTACATGTAGATAATGCAGCTGGGCAGTACAGAAGAAGTTGTGATGTATTTGGGACACAGACATGCAGGAAATACTGCTTTGGACAAGCCATGGTATTTCTGTAGTAGACTATCATTCTATGTTGTTCTCTCTGTTATGTATCTTGAGTAATAGTTGAGGATATTTACTTATATTCTAGAAAAGAAAAATGTGGGCGACTTGAGAGAGGGAAGAACCTTAAGTCTATGAGCAAGTAGATGTGAGACTTGGCAGACCTGGGAAAGTAAATAGAGTAGTTATCATAAGCAGATAAAAGTGATGGAATGTACGAGAAAAGTATTTATACACCAAAAAGAATGGGAAGGCCCAGGAGACACCCACTATTTGTGGTTCACTGAATGTACAGCGGGCATTTGAAGCACTCAGTACTTATTGACTTGATCAGTGACTTCTAATATAATCATCTAATCTGGACACACATGTGCTGTGCCAAAAAGCACATACACAGTCTTCAGCCCATTGCTGGGTTTTTGGTCTGGTTGTAACTGGTTTTTGGTCTGGTTGTAACTAGGGCCAGTAATCACTGCCCTCATCTGTCCAGAAGAGCAAGTGGTCCTTAGTGCCTTTTATCTGTCAGCTTGCTTTGCTCTTTGATCTCAAACCTGAACCTTAAAATCACACTCATCATTGGGGGACATTGGTGTGCCTGAGTTCAAAGACAGAGGTACAAACACATGAGTGAATCCAGACAGTGTCTATGATGTTATAACTTAATATTGAGATATAGTGATTCCTTTTCAACTTGTGTCACTTTGTTTTTTTTTTTTTTTACCAATTCTTTGGTTTTTTATCTTTGTGTATGCATGTATGAAATGTGTATATAGACATACACATGTGTGTAGGCAGAGGTTTTCGTCGGGATCATGAGTCAGCTCTGTTCTGCCAACTGCTCCCAAATAACCAGAGACTTAATATTAATTATAAATGTTCAGATGATAGCTTAGGCTTGTTACTAACTAGCTTTTACAACTTAAATTAACCCATATTTTTATCTATGTTCTACCACATGGCTTGGTGGTGCGGGAGAATTGTCTGTATTCTGTCAATCATGATTTAAATAAACGCTGATTGGCCATTAGCCAGGCAGGAAGTATAGGCGGGAAAACCAGACAGGAAAAAGGTACCAAGCCATGTGGCTAACATAGATAAGGATAATGGGTTAATATATGTTATAAGAGCTAATACAAAGCCTGAGCTAATGGGCCAATCAGTTTATAACTTATGGAGACTCTCTGTGTGATTTTCTCTGTGACTAAATGGCTGGGGGACCGGGCAGGACAGAAACCCCAACAAGCCGGACCTCATGTTACAGCTTGGTACCTTATCTCAGTACTGCATGTTCACGTCATCTTCTTCTGCATCTCCTCATGACTCTGGAGATTCTGCCCTTTTCCCCAGCATTCTCTCTGCCCTGAAAATCCTGCCTAGCCATCTACCAGTCAGGTCTTTATTAACCAAGGTTTACAGTGTACAAAAATATTGTTCTACAACATATGTGCATGCAGATGCTTGCAGAATCCGGAAGAGGGTGTCATAGTCTCTAGATGAGAGTTTGAGAGGACCTTTGTTCCCTGGTGTCGGTGCTGGCAACTGAACTCCAATCTTTTGGAAGAGTAGCAAGTGCTCTTAACTCCTTGTGATGGTTTGAACAGAAATGGGCCCCATAGAATCAGGGAGTGGCACATTAGGAGGTGTGTGTGGCCTTGTTGGAGTAGGTGTTGAGTTGTTGGAGGAAGTGTATCTCAGTTCACTTCCTGGTGCCTGTGCATCAAGATGTAGAATTCTCAGCTCCTTCTCCAGCACCATGTCTGCCTTTGTTTCCCAGCCCCAATTTAATGTTTTCTTCATAAGAACAACCCCAACTAAGACACTGCTGAACCATCTCATCACACTATCTGTGTTTTTAAATATGAAACAACCATGAGATACGAGCATATACTGAGCCTTTTGCGCCCATGAATTGGTGTTAGCCTATCTGGCCATAAAAACTTTTGGTAGCTGCTGTTCTATCAAAGTAATTCATCAAATGGTGGGGCTGCTTAAATTTTCCCTTATATTTCCCTTTTGTATTTATAAGTGATAATGATTACACTGCAGTGGGGAGGGAAAATATCATTTCAGAAAAATATTTGGTGACCCAAAGAGAGTATTTTGCTGTCACAAGGATACATTCCAATAAGAGTCTGGCTGTTGCACACAAACAATGCATTCATGGTTCATCAGGACAAAAGTCAGATTTTAAACCCTGTGCCCGTTTAAGCACTCATTCCTAAAGGTAAATTATAGTGACTTGCTGAAGGTCGCTGTGTCTCCCAACAGGTATGCCAGAGCAAGGGCCAAAGCCGGCAGGATTTCTGATAGAGTGCTACTGGTCCATCTGGGTCCTGGGTAATGACCAAGCACACATTCTAGTGTGTTATGAAAATACTAAAAATAAGAAACCACAGCTGTCACAGTTGATAGACAAACATTCAAGGACACAAAAAGAAACTGAGAATGTCTGTTTATTAACCAGGCTGACTAAGGGTGTTACCAAGATGCTTCAAGTGCTAATAACTGTTGTTCCTTCCTGCTGTAAATTTGACCATGACATTAAACATTTCCATCTGACCCTAGGAGCATGAACTTCGATCATCTCATGTTAGCTGACATGACCTGGGAATCTGTGCCCGGCCATGCAAAATACTTAATTCAATAAAACTTATTCTCTAGCCAACGTGGTTGAGCAATAGCAGCAGATGCGTGAAACATAAAAATGAGTAAAATTTAAATGATGTGAATTAACAAATGCTTCTGAGTTCCTTCTGTGTGCTGGAATGCCCTAGGCGGTAGGAAGTACTAACAGTGGTGATGTAAACTCCAGGATACTCACCATTGAGAGAAAGAAGTCCAGAGGCTTGATTGACAGTTCAACCATGGTCTCAGTGAGCTGAATGCCCTCTGTCCTTCAACATTCTTCTATGATTTTGACGTTTTCCATGAGGTTTTTTGCTTTCTGATCATAAAACACATGTTTCATATTGAGGTAGCATGTTCTTATAAGACTATATCCAGAAGCTGGGAAATGGAAGTTGTGGGAGAAAGATGAATTATTAGTCTCCTTTTTTCTCCTTCCCTCCCCCACCACTTAACAAACACACACAGTTGACATTTTTGAGACCTCTTATTAGCTTTCTAATATTTTGTATCTTTATTTTTAAGTGTATTTATTCATTTATTTATTATATGTATGGGTATTTTGCCTGCATGCAGTGCCCATGGAAGCCAGCAGGGGGCGTTAGCTCTCCTGTGATTGGAATTTCATATAGTTGTGAGCCTCCGTGTGTGTGTGTGTGTGTGTGTGTGTGTGTGTGTGTGCGCGCGCGCGTGCGCGCACGCGCGCTGGGAATCAGGCCACAGTCCTCTGGTATAGCAGCCACTGTTCTTAACCCATGAGCCATCTCTCCAGCCTCTAGCCTCTTTTTAAATAAAAACACAAAGAAGTTTCTGGAAGTACTGTAAGGTCTGCACAGTCCACAGTGGTATTCATCAGTGATAAGCAGCTATGAAACACTGGCCTGAGGAACTAGGAAATAGAATTTTTAGTTAAAATCATGTCAAACTTTTAGCTTAAATTTTACAAACTTAAATTTATATACCATATTGAACAGCATAATTGTTGATTCTTTTGGTAGGTCACATTGTAGCGAGGACGGCTGGATAAGTGATTTGCCTGAAAAGCTTTTGGCAGCAACCTAGGGTGAAATCCATAGGAGGTAAATAGGGAGCATCATGGGGCTGAAACTGTAGTAGGGAGAGCTAACATGCACAAATGCAAAATGAATACAAAAGGTAACCATGGTCCAAGCTGACCTAAATCAACAGCATCTCCTAGACTGGATCTAAATAATCCAGATTCTAGAGGCACATAATTGCGGGAACAGAAATGGGAGAGAGGGATTTGAAAATGGGAGTAAGAAAAATTTCTAGAAGCTTATCATCTGGTAGAGAAGGTAGATATGTAAAAGGAATTGTTAGTAATAGATTTAGGTAGACATATTTTCTGTGAACACATATATTAAACGTTTTTATTACACATATCCATGTAGACATACACAGTTAATACACTTTTTTTAAAAAAAAATCAAGAACAAGGCATCTTTGATATCTCTCACAAGCCTTACAGCACAAGATCCTCTAGACTGAAGTGTTGGAATGTGGCCCACATACCGTCCTTGAAGCAACAGTCGATGTGATATTGGATGGTGTGTGTATTTCTATGGTTACCAAGCAATATCTCAGTTTCCGTATGCCTTGCTACAATGGGACAGTCACAAACACAGTGAGAACTCAGAAATGGCCTATGAAACCCTACAATTTCAAATGTTGCCAGTGCTTGAGGCCTGAGGCGGGATTAGCTGTCACTAGACCTGTCTGGCAAGAAGCTCTCAGGGTGACAGTAGCTTAATTCAAATTTAGGTTTTGGTATGATTGAGGGTCAAGAGAATGTATGACGCTCACACCGTGTTACCATCTGAGACCTCTGCAGTTATAAAGAACTTTCCCCAGGTCCTTGGGGCTTCTAAAGAACAAGAGGCTCTGCACATTCCAAGGTCTAGTGTTGTGAACTTCTCTTTCTTTCTTTCTCTCTCTCTCTTTCCTTTTTTGTTCTTTTCTTACCCAGCCTCCTCCTGAGACAGGGTTTCTCTGTGTAGCCCTGGCTGCCCTGGAACTCTCTGTAGATCAGGCTGGCCTCAAGCTCAGAGATCCTCCTGCCTCAGCCTCCAGAATGCTCCACCACTGCTAGACTGTTTGGGGGAATTTCTAAAGCCTGCTCCAGTTTCTGATCTTTTTTAAATGAGGTTTTTGTTTGTTTGCTTGGTATTTTGAGACAGGGTTTCTCCGTTTAACTTTGAGTGTCATGGCACTCACTCTGTAGACCACGTTGGCCTCAAACTCACAGAGATTTGCCTGCCTCTGCCTCCAGAGTGTTGGGATTACAGGCATGCCCCACTACTGCTCAGCTAGATGAGTTATTATTCATGTGCTAACCCCAGTTCCACCTCCCTCTCCTTTTCCTGCCTTGCGTTTCCTGTCTTCCATCCATTCCTCAGATGGGGTCAGTCCCTCTGGGGGAGATATAGGGGAGAGCAATGAAAGAGACATCTTGATAGAGTGAGTAAATGAGCTATTTTTAAAGATGCTCTGAATGACTTTCTTGCAAGAATATATCATATCCATATAATAAAACCATTTCTTCCATATTTGTCTTTGGATTCAATGGTCTCATGTGTGACATCCCTTTTTGTGGTGATTTCATACTTTAATGTTCTCAACTGTAGTGGAGTACAAAGAAGATACCAAACTGAAGACTTATGCTAAGTACCTCTCAGAAGAGTCAAACACATTCACCTCTGTGATAGGTATCAAAATCTTATAGTCTAGGTTCACAGGCCTGTCTATAGCTGTATCAACAGCAACGTGGCAATTAAAAGCTTCCAAATTATTATGGTAAGATTTTATCTTTATGGGGAGGACATGTGATGATGACATGGTTGATGTTATTTTTGTGAGGGAATCATCATCTTCAAATAAGTCCTACAGAAACATGACCAACCTCATCTTAATAGAGAATATCAGTTTGTGTATAAAGTCAGTTCTAACATTAAAGCTACTTAATTGTGGCTGTAATAGCCTACTTTTCCTACCCATTGTACGTGCAGATCTGTGCCGTTCCACACATGTGTAGCAGCGTATAAAGTTGAGTTTAATAAGACTGAAATAAAAAACACTTCCTACAGAATGGTAGATAAATTTCAAGGTCTATGTAGCCATACAGGGCTACCACCAGGTCTGGAGCTCTCTTTCCCCTGACACACTTCAAGTTCCAGATCCAGAATGATTCTCTAGCCATTGAGTGTATTAGTAGACTCTAGACACTATTGGGCTTAAATATTAGAGAGTTCAGTCTTCAAGAAGTGTCAACTGATGCGCTATTCACACTTATCTAAGTGTATGGTAAATACACTTAGGATATTTACTATTGAGAAAGCCAAATAAATATTTCTGGGACATGATCTTGAAAATAATTTTTTTAGGGGGGGGCTTTAGACCCAAGTTAAAAAAATGCCTACCTCTTCCTTCAATTCTCTCATGTAGGACCAAACAGCTGGAATGTTCACTTCTGAGGCCCTGTGGCAGCCTAAGGGCGGCTGTTAGAAGGAACAGACTGAATGGGTCCAGGCATCCACACATGTGGCACCCACTCCTGTTGTTGAGTGGAGCTGGCACAGGAAGCAAAGTCAGCAAGGGATAGACAGGCCAAGAGCTGTGTGTGATAACATGTTCTCTGACTTATATGTTACAGGGTAGAACTCCAAAGTACATGAGATTTCTGTATACCAAGTTGCTCTTCCTGGTTGTTAAGGAAGTCTGTTTCTCAAGGGAGATTAAAACTCATTTTGTTGGCTCGTATAGTGTCTATAAAATTTAAAGATAGGGTAGGTGAGCCTTGGTCTTGCAAATGTTAGGGTGGGGTCTGTGGTTGCGGGCATGAATAATGAATTCAGCTTCTTGGCTGCTTTATCACTACTGCTCCAACTGGTTTACATCTGAGGCCTGAGAAATTTCAGTCTAAAGGTCCCCATGCATCCTCATCTGGACCACAGCCTGGCGCTGCAGGCCAGGGACAGCTTCCGAGTTCAGTTTATTGGAAAGAAACCTGTTTCTTGCTCTGGCGGATAATGGGGCAGATGAAACTTTTCAACATTGCCTTTCTTCAGAATGATAGGTTTCAGGTTTTTCTCCTCCTCAGGTTGGAGGAAGGAACTTCACCCCCTCGGGCTAGGGCTCTCAGGGCGCACAGGGCGGCTTTGTCTGCAAAAAATAGTCGGGAAACGTGGAGCAGAGCCGCAGGGCGGCTGGAACTGGGACTAGTCTAGAACTTTCTTCCGCCCAGTGCAGGAGTAGCCGAGTTCCGGCCAGGATCTGGGGGCGTGCCCGGGTCGGGGTCGGGTCGCCCGCGGCTCGGGGAGCGCGCGGGGCTGGTGTGGGAGGAGCGGCCCCGCGGGGAGGAGCCGGCCGGGAGGAGGCGGTGCTCCCGCGGGCCGAGCGAAGAGCTGCGACCCGGCGGCCCTGACCCTGCGTCTCCGCGGAGGGCGAGCGTGGCCGCGGACAAAGGAGCATGTCGTTGCGGAGCAGGATCGGTCCTCGGGCCGCCGGGAGGATCGGGCCACCGCCGGGCCCGGCTCGCCCCGCCGCCTCCCGCTAGGCCGGTGCCCCACGCCGCTCGGCTCGCAGGCCCGGCCAGCGGCATGGAGCCGCCGCTGCTTCTGCCTCTGGCGCTGCTCGCCCTGCTGTGTACAGGAGGAGAGCGCGGGGTCGCGGCGCTGCCAGCGGGCTGTAAGCACGACGGTCGGGCCCGGGGTACCGGCAGGGCGGCCGGAGCCGAGGGCAAGGTGGTGTGCAGTAGCCTGGAGCTCGCGCAGGTCCTGCCTCCGGACACGCTGCCCAACCGCACGGTCACCCTGTGAGTAACGCAGGTCGCCCCCTGGTCCTTTCCGGGGGGGAGGTGTGCCGAACGGGTTCGGGGTGGGGGGTCTCCCCTGTAACCATGCTCCTTTGTGTGCGCGCAGCGGCGGGCAGGGGGTGGTGCTGGGAAAGCCCTTAAGCTTAGCGTGGGGATCAGGGTGGCCGATCGCCCTACCAACCGCCTCTGCTACTTTGCAAAGAAAAGTTTTCGGGGTTCCCCGGCGCGCCCCATGCCATCTCTGCTTTTGCGCTGCTCGGGCTGCCGAATACCACGTGAGGATGCAAATAAACACTAAGTCGGTGCAGTTAAAGCTCATTCATCCGGGCTTTGGACTTCCAGGAAACACCATGTGTGCTCAGAAGTGTTCTTGAAAATGAGGTTGCACCTGAGCTTGCAGGACACTTAGGCTTAGGATGGTTCTTTGTGATCTCCAAACCCATTCGGAGACCTTGCCGTTTTCTGCCTTAGCTTTAGTGCTCTTTAAGAACAACTTCTGAAGTTAAGTTACTAATGTCTGAAAAATGTGAGGTAAAGTTGTTCAAGTCCATTTCAGCCCCATACTAAAGTCTGAGAGCTCACACTGGAAAACCAGGAACTTCGGGATTGAAAGCTGTTTGCTGCAGACGAGGGACTTTGGGTTTTCGCGGTAGGTTTCCACCTGGAAGGAAAAAGTTTAGTCTTGGAAACGTAGTTCTTTGTGCCAATTGGGCTGACTCGTTGGCCCAATGACTGTAGATTCTGTTTTCTGTGAGAGATGAAAATTGGTTTGGAAAAGTTTAAGTCAGAGTGTTTCTAATGGCTATTTTGTCAGACTGAAATATGAGCCCCTGGGCTTCGTGTTCCTCTGTGTTGTTTTGGTTGGTTTCTTAAAAAAGAACCAAGGCTGCCACTGGCACACATGAAGGCAAAGGCATGTGTGATCTACGAAACCACTTAAAAGTGATATTTTTAATTTAGCCCAGCTCAACAGAAGGATATGTGGTGGGGTGGTTTCAAATAGCGTCGTCAACTCCTTTGTTGACTCGTTTTCATTCTCTCCCTTCCTCTCCTACTTTCTTTTTCCTTTTTTTTTTTTTTGATAAGGAGACATTTAACAGGAGAAACTGCGTGTGTTTCTGTTGACCCCGGTTCTTTGTTATGTTGGACTCTCATTGACGCAACCGGTCCTTGTTGTCTTTGCCATTTGGTGGTGGCAGGAGTTGTATTCATTTTAGTTTTTGACCAGGTGCTTTGAAGTGAGACTGGTGGAGAAAGGCCCTGTCTTGGAGAAGTCAGTTGTGACTGTACCCATGTTATGACTTAAACCATGAATGTTGTGACTTAAGCAGTGACTTGATAAACCCTCAAATGCTGTCCAGTGAGTGACACTCAGCTTGATACCTTTTATGTTCAGTTTTTCTGAAATGGATCAACTGCATGTAAATTGTTGGAAAAAATTGGTGATATTGTAGAAAATCACTTTTCAGCCTATAACAAATTGCAATAGATTTGTATGAGTGTAGTAAGGCCTTTGAAATATCATTTTGATCCTTTTTTTCTGTCTGAAACTGTTTAGATGAAAATAAAATGAATAAACTTAGGTGACTAGGAGGAAGTAATTAAGGATCGGTTAAGCTGATGCTGAGTGTGTCAGGGTATTTCAGGCCTGTGAGAAGGCATTACGAGGCTACTTACTTTATTTTGCTAGGCAAGCTATCAAAAGAACTGTGGGTAACTGGCAGATCCGAGTTCCCATAGTGATTTGGTGTCTGGGTCCTGGTCCAAGATTCTTGCCCTGCAGTTGAGCTGTTTCTCATCAGAGACCCACATCTGCCTTCATCTTTCTTAGATCAATGCTCATTGCTTTGAGCTGCTGCTTGGTGGATAATGTTGTGTGGAAGTTTAAATTGCCTTTATTTTCTTTCTTAAGGCAGCTATAGATTGCTACACACTTGACTCCTTGAAATAAACTTCTTTTCCCTCAGTTCAGGAGACCAAAGTCCAAAACCAAGATGGTAGCTTCACAAACTTCAGGACAGACTTCCTTGATTCTTTTCTCATCTGATGTCCTTCAGTTTATAACTGGAGAATTCTAGCCTCCCCATCTGCATTTACCTGGCTCTCTTCCCTTGTGTCTTTGTGCCTTAGATGGCTCTCTCTCTCTCAAAATGAACATATAGAGATTGAATTTAAGGTTCACTTTAAGTTCAGATCATCTAATGTCAGGGTTCCTTAGTTCATTATGCCTGTTTTCCAGATAAAGTTACAAAGGTAGCGGCAGTTAGTGAGGACTTGAACAGATATCTTTTTTGGGGGAATCGCCAAGTATCTCATTACAGCAAAGAAATAAAAATAAGAGTGTGGGGGGTTGTTGGTCAGTGGTTGAGCATCATGGTCCTAGCTTGCACAGTGTTCTGAGGCCGATTTTCATTCACTGCAGAAACAAACAACCATTCTTGTTGAGGGATGCACAGGTATGGAGAAAAGTTTCTGAATAAACCTTCAAGCAGTATGGGGAATGTTTTACTATTGGATGCACATCTAGCAGAAATGACCCAGGGGAAGCCCACAAGCCTTGGTGCTCGGTGTGAGTCAGACTCTGAAGGTCTTGAGTCAATCCTGGGAAAATGAAGATCACTGAAGAAAATAGTTGACACAGAGAGCCAAAGAGGGAGTTGGAGTCAGTGTGCTTCACCGTGCCAGCACTCCCAGGAGGCAGTATCCAGTTAAGATGCTGTGCAGTTGGTGGCAATGGAACGTTAGGAGCAAATGCCCATTGCTTGGATGCCCACAAGAAGGAGAAATTGGAAGATGAGCTCTCTGATTTAGTTTCAAAGCCCCAAGTGTGTGTGGCCAAAGGTTTTCAGTGAGTTGTCAGGTTGCTGCAGAGAGGAAATTTCATTGGTTAGGATTGCGAGGATGGCAAAGACAGGCTAGTTTCCTGCTTGGTGAGGAACTTGACACCCCTGTAGCTTGATGATGTAGCTGACCTTCTAACAGTGTGTGTGAACAGCTCTCACTTCCAGGGCTCCATTTTTGTATGTTTGTTTGAGACAGGGTTTTACAGAGCTGTATTTATCCAAAGAAGTTGAGCAGAAATCTTTGACTTCCTCATGCTTGTTCCCAGGTTCTCTTATAGGTCATTGCTCAGGAATTAAATTGCATTTATGAGTATTACATGTAAGTTGAACAAAAATTGCCTGTATTTAATAGTTTTGCAGGGAATAAATTATTTACTACCTTCCTATGTTCTGTATGAAATATTCAGTATGTTGTTTTAAAAGTTCTGAGAACGTCATTGGTTGAAAGTTTTGCAGGTTTAGCCGTGCTTTTCCACATAGGCCATCACAGTGATTCTAGGAGAATACATAGAGATTGTCACTTAGGCATGAAGTCTAGTTTTCTCTTAGATTGTTTGGTAAATAAAAATAGTGTATGAGTTTGAGTTTTTATTATATAAAACATCATGCTTGTTTCCTGTCTATTGGTAATTATTTAGACATCTCGGTGTGGCCCAGTATAAGGTACAAGAAGCAGAAGTCTTGTATTCTGGAACTTAACCATTGTTAGAGAGGAAGGACAGGATGGTAGGAATAGGTGGCATTAAGGTACAACTAGAGAATACCTGTAATTCTGCAGTAAGTCCCACATTGCAGGCTTTCCCAATATTTTAGGAGACTTGAAACAGGGAGAATTCTGGGTAGTTATGGAGTCACTGGGAAGTATTTTTTTTCTTTCCTGGAAGAAGTAAGGACTTGGGTTTGACCTCAAGGAAGGGAAAGATTGGATTGGAGGACAGAGAACATGCTAGGCATGAGAAGATACACTGGTTGCCAGCCCTGTTGAAAGGGACATCTTGTGTTGGGTTATTAGTGTAGTGATAGATTGGGGACACTGGCTTTCACACACCCTGTATTTCACGGACCTGCCTTGTTGGAGTAGTTGTGAAAGAGATGAGAAGGAGGAGGGAGTCGTATGCAGAAACTGGGGACTGTTGGAACCAGTGGAGATTGGAAAGGAGACCACCCTCCTGGAGGAGCCACTGAGGCTGTTGGAGCAACGAGAAAACTAACCATGAGAGCCCAAAGAAATTTGTATTTCATGGTAGGAGAAGCTGCCTGCTGATGAGGTGCTCAGAGGTCATGCGCAGACAGACCAGGAGTAATCTTTGCTAGCTGAAGGTTTGAAAGCCCTTCAAGTGCAGTATCCATACAACACAAGTGAAAGATGACAGGATGGATGGCTTGAAGGCAGTAGGGATTGGGGGAGATAGAATCAGCATATGGACAAGGCAGGAATTTGGGGTGGAAGCAAGCAGGAGGGTGTGCTGGTCTTAAATGATTTGAGTTTCCTGGGGAATTTGGGAGCACATTGAATAGGATTGGAGACAGTGGCCAAGAGGAGAGCTGGCGATGGAAGGGAGATAGATGGAGCTGAGCGTAAATGGAGTGTGGCTTATTTTGGCAGCAGGGACTTTCTGTCCCTGCCAGAGTGGTAAGAGACAAGGTGTAGCCAGGCAAATGGAGCAAGAGGGCAGGCAGCTGTAGATGCAGGGAGGGGGTCTCCTCCATCGCTTCTGCATCCTCAGAAAACATAGGTGAAGGAAGGAGGTTGGAGGAGGAAGGTGGGACGAGGAGGGGAAAGGAGAGTCCTTTCAGAAAGGGAAGCCACTGGGAATTGCTTGGTAGTCAGCAGGGTGGATTCCTGTCCAGTTCTGTCTGATGATAGGACTCAGATCCAGAAGGAAGCTACCAGCAGGCTTGCTCCTTCCAGTTGCATTCGGCCTGTAGCTCCCGTTCCGTGTGGGCTAGGCAGGCAAGTATAGTCACAAAAATTAGCGTGTTTTGTGGAACAGCCCCTCTCCCCTTTAGTTAACCCGTGATCCCAGGTAGCCATCGGGTAAGGCTGCTGTCTTTGAATTCAAGATCTTGCCTCCAGCCTGGTTGCCCTACATGCAGCACAGCTTAGGGTTTCTCCCTGCAGGTGTCTTCTTGCTGTTATGGTGGCTCTGATCCACAAGGTGTGCCTCTTTGCTAGGGAGAGTCTGTCCCAGCGAAAAGTCAGAGGGGGTCAGCAGGAGGGAGTCCTGTCCGTTTTTACTCTGTAGTTTCTGTCTAGACTCTGTGCCTCTCATTGTCCCTGGAGCAGAGTTTGTGCTTAACTTTCTCCAGAGCTCGACTTTGATCCTTGGCTTGGAATCTGTGCTCTTGGAAATTTTGGGTCCTCCACAGTCTGGCTCAGCTTCTGGCAAGTCTTCGATCACTGACTCTTGGTTTGGTCTTAGGTCACTTTGTTTTTGTCTTCTCTGCCTTTTTCTCCTTCCTTTTTCCTCCTTTCCCGTCTTGCTACTCCCAGGGCCTGGTTCGGGCTAACCACACCCTGGAGCACTGAGGTACCTTCTCTCCCACACTGTCAGTGATCCTGGAGAGCCGTGCACATAGCCTTGAAGGGAAGGATTCGGAAGAGACCTCTCTCACACAGCAAGTGTTCTTTATTGGCAAGCATATTGTCAACAAGGATTCAGGAGCAAAAGGTGGAAAATCAGGAAGCATGGAGGTTGAAAGAAGGATGTGAATTCAGACTTTTGCACTGTTACAGCAACTGAGAGCATCTGTTTATTTTAGTCTAGCCCAGTAATGCATAGCTGTGGGACTCATGATTCAGAAATGGCTGTAGTAGATTCATCTAGAGTTACACTCGACCTACTCGATCTTATATAGCAACCTACATTCCTACAAGGAATGCTTTATGGCAACAGTGCAGAATGAGGGACAGACTTGGGCATTTTTGGTCCTTGAATACCTTGCTTAAGTTTGCCTGATGTGATGTCAAGGTTTTGCATAACCCCACCCCCAAATCTTGTTTCTTCTTGTCTGCTTGGAGTCCTTCAGCATCAGGAATACAGGAGAGCGGTTGCTGGGTTTGGCAGTATGCCAGGTCCAAGCACAAAGGACCTGGGAAGGTTTGGAGATGTTTGTTGCAGTGTTCTCACTGCATCTGTCCCCAGGAGCCTGTAAAGATGGGCTTAAAAAAACAGATAAGAGATAGAAGAAGCAACAAACAAATAAAAACATAAAAAAACCTCTTGAAGTAACCCAGAAAGTGACCAAGGATAGAGACTTTCTTTTTGTTTATTTGGTTTTCTTTTTGGCCTCTACTCTTAGCAATCCTCCTGCCTCTGCCTCTTCAGTGCGGAGTGCAGAGCTTTGCTTTCAAGCGTTATAGCCTTGCAGTTAGTTCAGCTATTTCTGTTCTGCCTTGACTCTGGAAATCTTATGTCCAGAGACTATAATGAATGCATTATTATATTAGCATTTTTCCTGTAACTAGAAAAAAACCCAGATATAGAGTACTGTAGGTTTTAGTGGCATGTTAGTGAAGTCTTCAAGATTAAAAAGCTATAGATGTAAACTTGGTCTGTAAGATTTTGATTGTTACACAGCAACTCAGTTTGATTTTAATGTTTTTTATATGGTTTATCTTGAATGCATGGCGTTGGGATGACTTCCACAGGCTCTCCTGGGTTGCCATCACTCTTAGCACATTGGCTCTGTGCTGCCTGCAGAGCTGACATTGGCTTTGCTTTCATACCATTTTTTAGCAAAGCATTTCCTGTCCTCTGATTCTTTCTGTTTAGAGCCTGAGGTGATTAAGTACAAGGTCAGACCCCAGCCCAGTAGAACCTCTGCTATCCTTCAGCCTACAGCCTCTTCCTCCATTTTCTGTTTGCCTGAAGACTACAAGCCTGAATTTGAACCTGTGCCTTCCTACATACCATGAGGACTGTCCAAAGTCTAGAATTTGCTTTTAATGTTTACTTTCCTTCGTAGTAAATATCTTAGTCTGTAACCGTTTGAATTCACTTAACTACTAGCTGTTCATATTTGTGGTAGTTTCAGGTTTATCTCTGGACTTGACTGTTTTATTTTTATCTGTTTTATTTTATACTTTTTTGCCTGTTAGATCAAATCTGTCCCAGTCTTATATTGCCATTCTGGAGCTCTAACTCTTGCCTCCTGGCTGTACAGTATCTGTTGTGCCTCTCCTTGAGTGGATGTGAGTTAACCCATGCTCTCCTACATGCCCATATTCTGCTGAGACAGAGCAGACTGCAGAGATGGTTTATGGGGCTTTAGGTATGTTAGAGGGAGTAAGGGTTCCCAAAGGGAGGGTCATAAGACAGGTTTAGGCAAGACTTTGCTGAGGGGGCCCAGTGATGGATTCATTTGTTCCATTGACCATGGCTGTGTTGTCTTCTCTTTCTCGTCCATCTCCTGGGCACAAAGCCTCGCTGTGACTCGAAGTGTCTCCAATTTCAGCACCTAATTGTGTCATTATTCATAAAGTCTCTCCAGGATTTTCACACCAGATATTCTCTCTCTCACACACACACACACACACACACACACACACACACACACAGAGAGAGAGAGAGAGAGAGAGATGGTGGTGAAGTATGGTGAAGGATGATCCAGGCCCTGGGGTAGAAGGCATGCATTGTCTCCACTTTCCTGAAGACTGATGGGTGTGTGCTGTTGAAAATTTTATACACATCACCCAGGAGCATTAAATATTCCCATACCTGGACCAGAGGTCTGTGTTCTGATGCAGTTGTTCAGGGATGGGGCACCAGGCAGTAGTGATTTTCATTGATTCCAATGCCACCTGCGATTGAAAACACATTGTAAGGTATCCCGGTAACCTTAAGGGTTAATTGTGGCTACCAGCTGTCCTCTGCTGCAACAAAGGAAGATGGAAGAAAGAGCTTAGAAACAAATGGAGGGCAGCTGGGAGAGGAGAGGGGAGGGGGAAGGGTTGTTTTTGGTGCAGAAAAGAGGGATGAAATTAAGAGACATTGCTGGGACAGTTCGAGAGCTGCAGGCTGGGGCCTTGTTCACAGGAGATGAGAAGAATCTCCTGTTTGCAGAGCCAGGCATGGTATGTGACACTGGATTTCCTGTTGGGTCGGTGGGTGAGGGCAGGGCGGTGCTCGAGATGTGCTGTGGAAATGAGTGAATGGACTGGAAAGGCCCTGAAAACTGCCAGCATTTGTCCCTCCGGCGCTTGAGGGCCTGCTGTGCGTTTGGTTTTGGACGGCCCTGCTCACGGTCCCCTTACTCCTTTCCCTGAGATTTAAAACTAGAAATTGGTTCCCGTCATTACTCAAGGTCCGGTTTCTATGCGTGAACCTTCTCAGAGAGCAGGAGTGAAGAAAATGAGTCACTGGAATCTTCCAAAATCGACCACAGTGTGAACTCAAGCAGTGTGAAAACTGGGATCTCCACTGCAGAGAACACCGCCAGAGAAGACGTGGCAAACCAATTCTGGACTTTGGACAGTACTCCCTGTGTGTGGGAAGGCAAGGCTCAGATGGGCTTGTAGCCTCTTGCAGGCAGACAGGAGGAGAAGGAAGATGACACCCTGGGTAGCAGGAGCGGGAAGGTTCTGCACGGGGCTGAGGTCCGATCTTACATATATTTTCTTCAGTTTCTAAAAGAAAAACAAAAGAGTTAAATGACTGGTCTGATAAAAGAAAAAAGAGATAATTTTAGTTCTCAGTTTGCTTTATTTAATATAATAACAATGTGTGGAAGGGTCATTCGTGTTTGGTTAACTTCTGAACATTTTCTAGTAGTTTTTTTTGGGGGGGATATAGAGTTTATTTAGTGGATTATGGAGGGGAAAAGGAAGGGGGAAGAGGGAAAGGAAAGGAGAGAGTGGCGGGGGAGAGACAGGCAGAAGTTACTTCTTCAGAAGAGGGACTGGGAGAGAGCGTACTTTTTTTTTTTTGTTCCCGGCCTGAAGGAGGCATTCCTGTTGCATTGTTTCCTTGCTGTTTTGGCTGGCCCGAGGGAGGTGTTCCTGCAGACCTCCTTGTGTGGCTGACCTCACAGTTGGCAGGTGTGCTGTGGACATGGCTGGAGACTGCAGAACAGACTCGCTTGCCCGGCCGTGGATCAGCTCCGCTCTCAGGCATGTGCCAGTTGTTAGCTTGTTATCAGCTCACTTCACTGGCGTTCTCAGTTCTCAATTTAAATAAAGCACAAATCTTACATCTGCTCTTCTTTGTATTCCTTCCCATGTTTTGCCTTCTTAAGTTTAAATTCCATAATATTTCTACATTTGTCGTATTTTTCCAGAATGTTCGTCACGGGTGTGGGGAACATGGCAGGTCTGCAGAATTATGGATTCTGTCCAAGGAAGGCTGAATTACTACCCTGGCAATCTGTTAAGAACTTTTATTGATCTCATTTAGGGTTTTGTCTAGTGATAATCTCACCATGGCAAGATTTTTTTTTTCCTCTGTAGCCCCGGCTTCCTGGCTGTCCTGGAACTCCCTTTGTAGACCAGGCTACCCTTGAACTCACAGAGGAGAAAAATCTTTATAAGGCTTGTTAGCTCCGTATGTGAAAGTGCTACCCTGCCCGCCTGTTGAAATTGTGCTTGTAGACTGATGTTTTTCCAAGGAGGCTAAGCATGGTGTTGGAGGGAATGGAAGGTTCCTGGGGTATTTCTTCCCAGATACCATCGCCTATCCTCCCACGGACATGCGTAGAATGTGATTGGTACACATACAGACGCACGTACGTACATATACATATGAGAATTCCATCAGCACACAATGTGAAGATATTTCTCATCTGGGATGTGTAATTCCACTGTGTGGCTGGCCCCTTCCAAACTTCTGTCTGGGGCTGCTCTGCTCCATCTGACAGGAACACTTACTTGCTGTAGGGACAGACAGTTAAAAGGACTCCTGTGCTGGCCTGCATTTCAGTCTAAATCCCCCTTGGATTTAACTGAAGAAACTCTGAGCAGCCTTTGTGTGGAATGATAATGAAGGGTCTCTAACACCGGTGTTAATGTTTCCCTTCTTTAGGCATGCTTGATTCGGAGGCTAATTAAACCGATTCCTTTCCCATCAAGACAAGACTTAAAGAGCCTTCTTGACTGTGCAGTTTTTCCCGACTTATGAAAAAGGCGAAAAGAGATCACAGGGCCGTGTTGAAGATGTTCTTTCTGTTATTCTTATCTGTTTTTAAATGATTTTCATTAAGTATTAAATAGAAAAATATAGTGAAAGGTATATCAAAGAGTGCCTCAGTAAGCACAGATGGACGCGCCCTTGGGATTAGTAGAGAGAGCATCGAGGCTCTCCCCGGTTATCCCGTTCTCCTTCCTCAGGTACTCCAAGCTTCGGACACATCATGTTCCAGTTCTTACATTGCATTCTCCAACTGTTTCTATTTTTAAAAATAACACCATTCTATTTGTGAGCCAATTCATTGTTAATGTCCATGTATCCCATAATTTATGTTATTACACTATTATGTATCTACAATATATGCATGTATTATTACTCAGCTATCTCTTGCTAGTGATATGTGTATGTACTCATGTGACCATGTATCTATCCATCCCTCTCTCTCTCTATATATATATACATATATATATATAATGTATGTATACATGCACACAGTCGGCCGTGAATATTCTCAGGCTCAACTACCACAGATTCATTCCATCTCACTGAAGAATAGGGAGAGACTCCTCCCAGCCGAACTTGAGAATATCTATAAAGAGAAATACTGATACTCCTGTGCCTGAACCTGACACAGAGACCGATGTGACCAACAGGAACCCATAGCATGGTCAGCGCATGGGGACAGCAAATGTGGGCATTCCACAAAAGCATGGCAAGTCCCATAACATAACACAAGCAAACAGCAGGCAGGCAGGTAGGTAGTGGGCACGGGGCAAGATGAGCTAACAGTTTTTA
This sequence comes from Ondatra zibethicus, assembly GCA_004026605.1. Taxonomy (NCBI): domain Eukaryota; kingdom Metazoa; phylum Chordata; class Mammalia; order Rodentia; family Cricetidae; genus Ondatra; species Ondatra zibethicus. The sequence goes on along the minus strand of PVIU01016083.1, from coordinate 24,843 downwards.
ATCAGGGAGCAATGCAGATTCTAGGCTCCCACTGCAAGCACATTAGAATTCTTAAGCTGGGCCGTGAAAGGAGAGCCTGGGCTTAGAGAATGACAAACAAAAATCAACGTTAAAAACGGAAAACATCCGGCCTGAGCCTCCTGATGCACTTGGCTGGAAGGTTTTAGAATAAATACACACACAGACTCTCCATGTGAAAGCCCAACTTTCCTTCCCTCATTCTTTATCTGATGGTGCAGTGCCTGTCTCTCCCTGCCACACAGTTCTGTTTCTTGTTCCAGTTGCTTCCTGCCTTCTGGGAAGCATGCCTTATCTTTCCTCTCCGAACTTCTTGCACAGTTTGTGAAGGTGTCCTTGGCATACCCTGGTATGTCCTTGCTCCTGTCTTCGAAGCTCCCCAAACGTCCCCTGTAGCACCATGCTGCATGCCCACTTTGCCCCATTGCTGGGCTCCTTGGACCTCATGCTCTCTGTTTCCTCCAGTCTTCCTTCTGTCGTAGCAGCCGGTTGCTCGCTGGTTCCTGCCCCCAGTGCGCACTCAGGCTGCTGAGAGTAAAGCTCTGGCAGCCCCACAGCATTTTCCTGCTCATTCTGGTCCTGTAGTCTACATTTGCTATCACACTCCTGTATTACTGAGTTTCAGCAACTGAATCCACCCTTTCATCTCATGTGGTTTGGGCTAGAAAGCCCCTAGGAGCAGTCTGCTGGCTTCCCTGCCAAGATAAACCCAAGAAGGATAATGGCCTTTGGGGCAGAGGGGTAGGTGTCATGCGGTGTGAACCTCCGAGAAATGTAGACTGTTTTATTCTAGATTATTTTTTAATTATTTCTTGCTTAAACAAACAAACAAAAACCCTAGTTAACTCTTCTATTAAATTTTATTTTTAAGGACTCCCTGGAGGAAAAATTGCTTGAGTGCCCCCCTTTTTGTGGTAATGAGGTGTATTACACTTTTTTTTTTTTTTGACAAAATCCGTGACAAAGCTGTAATATACTGAAGGAAGGGTGTGTTCTGGCTTACAGTTTCACGGTACAGTCTGTCATAGTGGGGAAGGCATGGCGGCAGGAGCTGGAGGCGGCTGCTCTCATTGCGTTTAGTCAGCAAGTAGATGAACACTGCTGCTTGTACTCTGTCATGGACCCTAGTCAGTGTAGGATGCTTCTTCACACCTCAGTTATTCCAGCCTAGAAACCCTCTCACATAGGGCCCAGAGCTTTGTCTCATATGCGATTCTAGATCCTGCCAGTCAGTATTTCCCCATGCTACCATGACTAAACTCAGGGCCCCAAAAGAGGTATCTGAAATAGGTTTAAAAAAGAAAAAAAGAAAAAACTTATCCGTCAGTTTAACTAGAAGTTAGCACCCATGTACCATACTCATGCCTGTTAAGAACTTTAATACTTCATTTTATTTATTTAAAAAATTTATAATCTTATTTCCCTGTGTTCACTTCTGCATTGTTTAGTGTTTTAGTGATGATAAAATCTTTTAGATTCGGACGTTTTGCTGTTGATGTGTGCAGCAGCTGTGGGAGAAGAAATAGGGAGCTCCTATTTCTCAGCCCTAGTGCATAGGGATTGTGAGCAGGGGGTGGCAGCTGAGAAGGGTGTGGGGGACCCAAGACCTGTAACGAGTGAAATAGAGGCTCTAATGTTCCTGGACAGGAGGTGGAATAACATGGTTGGCTCAGCGATTTTCATGCTCTTGGAGTTTCAGTTTTATTGGTTTATGAAGCATGTGTGTTAGGGAGCCCCATCTCCTTGGCCTGACAGCCACCATCCTCATCAGAGCCGCTGTGACCACTTCTAAGAGGTCCGTTCACTGTTGCGTTTTTGCTCAGAGAAGGAAGGACTGGGCAAAAGGAATCATTGCATGCTCATCTGAGAGCTTGACAACGCCCATCCTGCCCCCTGCTGTTTCTATACGGTTCTGTCCTCATTGCACATGGTCTTTGGAGGTGCTAGAGTATAGTATAAAGGGTGAGAAGCTAAATGAAGGAGGGCTGGTACTCTGTGTAGCTGTAAGGAAGTTATCATCCATCATAGGGAGACTTTGAAGTGGTGTGGCATCTTTGGGGTCACTCACATGCCTGTAAGCAACCCTTCCTCTACATTTTGTAAATAAGCCAAATAAACTCATTGGTTCCCCCAAGATGTCTTTTGATGGACTAGCACATTGGTTTGTGCTAGAGGTAGACATTGGTTTGCAATTCCCCAGAGAAAGAGTTCCTGTGAAATGGTACTCTTATGCTCTACTGTGGTGTTCTGGAATGACACACTTTATTTTCCAGGGGTGAGTTTAGTTTTTGTTGGGTTATTGAAGGGGAGGAGAGTAAAATGAAAGATCCTGCCCTCACTTTTCTTGTAAGGATAGGATTTCAGAAAACACCCCTTACCATTGTGTGAGTTCTTTTTGAGATCTGTAGCTTTCGTTGTTGAAGTAACCACAGTTGAGTCACCTCATGCACCTGGCCACTAGGGTTCTTTAGAGAAAGAGGAGCTATAGGATGTAGATGGAGGGAGGGAAGGAAGGATGGAGATGATGTTACAACAGTTACATTTGGTTGCAGAGTCTGTAAGGAGCGGAATCCAGTGTGCAGACTGGAGAACCAGGGGATTTTCTGGTGCGATTCATCCCAAAGTCAGGGCTCTAGAAGCTGAGCATCAAGTACGGGAGTCAGCAGTGTGGGCTTAAGTCCCAGACTGGATCTAGAAGTAGCAGGCACACCGATGTCTCAGGACCAGAGAAATAATGTTTCTGTGTCATAGTGGACACAGAACATTCATCACCTGAAAGGATCGAATGGTTTTTCTTCTCAAATTGGTTTGGTAGTTACCTTGAGCTGCCGGGGCTTAGGAAACATAAGGTGTGTTTGGTGCTACTTGGTTTTAGAACTTCAGCATCCTTGGCTGATTTCAATGTTCTAGAGATCACTGACGTTGTGATACTTGTTGGGTAGTAGCTACTGTGTTCAGCACTTCCCAAGCAGCAGATTCTGAGAGGGGGCACCCGTGTTTTACAGGTGTTCCGGCTGAGGCACGGACACAAATTCCTCCTCCAGTTTTATAGGCTGCAGGTTGCAGAGCCTGGCTTTTGGGCCTTCTCTGTGACTGCAGGCCGGCCTTTCTGACTATTGCTGTTACCATAAAAGCGACCATTTGCCAGTAGGGTTGGGTGTAAGCCTGTAAAGTCGTGGACACAAGAGGCTGTGTACACTGAACCGGGTGGGTGTGGGTTCGTTAGAGATGGCTGACTGATGGGGAGACAGGAACTGAGAGATTGCACTTAGCACGTAGGTCCTAATGGCCAGTTGAAGGGAAGAAGTTTATTATCCCATTTTGCTCTCCTGGCATTAGCTGTGGGAATGACCAGGACGATTCTGCTCATCTTCATTCTTGAGACTGACTGTTTCATCCTGGGGTCACAAGTGATCCCTCAAACATAGCTACCTTGCACACCTGGGACAACTAAGACCATCGGGGGTAGGGGGCACAGCTGCCCTCTGTCTTCGGATGTAAAGCCAGCTTTTGCCACTTCACCTAACTTTTGGGGGAGGTTCAGGCTTCCCATGGTTCTGAGCCCAAGATCCCTGTTTAATTATGACACAAGAAAGGAGGAAGCAGAGGAAATAACAGCAGACTGGTTCCAGGGAGTTCGCACTGGCTTTCCCAAGTGTGGATTGTAGCCCTTATTTAGCTCATTACAACTACTCTGGCCTTCACTTTCACCCTAACAGGGAAGTGAGGTTGTGAGCTAGATTGTCCTTAAGGGCTCTTTAAATACCAGATTTCTATGAATTTCTATAGCTCACAAAACCAAATCAAATCTGACAAGATTACTGAGGTGTTTTTTTTAAAGGCATAGACATTAATGAAGCCCCAGTAGTTTTATTAGAAGGGATGGATTCGTTCCATCATTAGATGGCATTCACACAGTAAGTGCAGGGGCTGTCTTGGCAGAGGCAGCCAGGGAAGGCTGGGCAGGGTGGGGGTACTATGATTGGCATCTGGCCTGCCTGGTTCCTTCCCTATCTTTATTCACTGCTCTTAGTTGCTCTAATTGCCCCTCACTTGCCAGTTGAGGCCTGCCCTCCTTCCCTTGGGCTAATCCCCACATCAAGACCTTGAGTTCTGCTTCTGTTAACCGGATTTCTATCTTGTCTCAAGGCTCCTGTCTTTAAGACTTGAGCACTTGCGAAGCCCGTTTAGTATGTGAACCCGGGCATATCCCTGTTTCTTCCTTTGCCACAGGAACACAGATTTTTAAGTTCCAGCTCCATGAGTAGCCCAGACTGCTTGTTTTAATTTCTGAGCTCTTGATGAATGTGTGGACATCCATCAGTATAGGAATCACAGGCATTTTTGTTAGGTAGTAAATGCCCCCCCCACCCCAGACCTGGAGTTCCCTCAGGAATTCTGCTGGCTCCCCCTCCTCAGCACTGGCCTTACTCATGCTCACATCTCTCACACTTGCTTCGCAAGTGTTTTGCCAATTGTGCTTTCTCTCAAACCCTCAAAAGATGGTTCTCCTTTCTTCCTCCCTCTTTTTTTTTTTTTAAACCAGTATAATTATTTCCCGTCAGGGTTCTTTAATTGGTGGAGCACTTGCGCAGCGTGCGGACTGTCCTGGGTTCAGTTTCCAGCGTGCATGTATCTGTATGGTGGTGCCTGCCTGTGATCCCAGCATTTGGGAGGGACAGATCAAAAATTCAAGGTGGGATGCATGAAACCTTATCTCAGAAAACAAAACAGGACAAACTAAACCCCAAAAGAGAAAAATAGCAACCCCTCCTCAAAAACAAAAACAAACAACAAACAACAAAAAACAACCCAGTTTGAATCAGTTATCTTTTCTCATGTAGTCTTTCCTAAGGACTCTGATTAGGAGTGACTCTAATCAGCAATCACAGATCTTTGGGAACTGCATTGGGAGAACCTAAATGAGAAAGAAATGACCAGCAAGCCATCAAAAATAAGGCTAACCATAACATAATTTTGCTGACTGCGCCAGGTCCTGTGGTATGTACGGGGGTGTTGCAGTTACTGCTACAGTTTCCTAATGGGGTCCTTATTATGGGGAGGCCTGGTTCGTGCCTGAGGAAGTACTGCAGGAAAAGGTTCCAAGCTCACCGAGCCACCAAGACGTGGAACCCAGTTTGAGCTCAGGCAGTTGGCATCCGGAGCCTATCTTAAGAGTGACAGGACAGACTGACCTTCAGCAGTGTGAGCTGAGTTAGTGAGGTGACCCTGTAGCTCTCAGAATTCAGTGTGACTCTGGCAAGCAGTGGTCCGTGCGTCTACATCGATGAGTACGCAGTAGTTTTAATTTTATTTGAATGCTTTTTAGCAGGTTTTGGCCCTATCACCCCTCAATCAGTCCTTGGAAAATGCCTGTAGCTTCGCTCTTGTTATCATCATCCTCTCTTTTCGTCCCTCCCATTCGTTTCTTAGCTCATGTGTGTTTGTCAGAGGAGCTTCCCCTGATCTGTCACTTGGTTTCCTTAAAGTTACTTCTTTTACAATGCATTTTTATTATTTTTATTTTCGTATATAGGTGTGAGTCTGGAGTGTGAGCTTGTGCCCATGGGTGCTGGGAATTGTCCTCTATCCTCTTCAAGAACAGTGAACATTTATACTCTCAACTGCTGAGCTGTCTTTCCTTCTTTACTTTATCCAGGACAAACAAGATGAGTAATTGGTACTTTCTTATTCACTTTCAAAATAATGAATTGGCTCTATTTATAGCTTTAATCTTTTACTCATGGAAATGTTTTACTAGTTAATAATTAAAAATAATCCTGTAAATTAAAAATGAAATGATTATTTCCTTAGAATTTAGTATTTTGACTATATGATCCCCCTCTGCCCATGCGTGCATGCGTGCGTGCGTGTGTGTGTGTGTGTGTGTGTCTGTGTGTGTGTGTGTGTGTGTGTGAATGTGTGAATTCAGGCACTTGTGTCATGGCATATGTGTAAAGGTCAGAGGGCAATCTTGGGTTTGGGTTTGTGCCTTTCTCCTTGTTTGAGAGAGGATTTCTTCATTGTTCACCCCTGCATACAGACTAGCTGGCTGTAGTCTTCCAGGGAGTCAGTCTCCCGTCTCTTCCTCCAATATTCTATATGAGGGCTGGGATTATTGATGTGTGCCAGCACATCTGGCTTCATGCAGACACTGGGGATTTGAATTCAGGACCTCAGGCTTGCATGGTAAGTACCTTATCCACCAGGCCTCTTCCCAGACCTGTCTTTAGTCTCCTAACAAAACAAGTCACAATAGTGACAAACAAATCACAAAAGCTCTGCTAACAGCTGGTAGTAGTTTGTGGCAGTTTCATTTAGGATGATGTGTAAGTCGTGTCCTTTGCAGTTGAATGATAGAGCATGATTTACCAGGTTCCTGCATTTAAGTGCACATTCAAATCCACGGGGAGGCTTGTTGAATAGATTCCAAGCTTCTGGAGTAGCTCAAGGTGTACAAAAGGATTGGGAACCTCTATCTTTGACAGAGACAGTCTGTATGCATCAGGGTGTAGTATTTGGGACCCTCAAAATAGCACCACTGAGGATCTCCTACAGTGTCTATATATTGATGGTGATGATGTTTGCCTTTGAGACAGGTCTTTACTCTGTAGAGCAGGCTGGCCTGAAACTTACTGTGTACCTCACGATCCTGTCGTCTCAGCCATCAGCTGTTTGTTATTCCTTTATTAGTTTTCGTTCATCAAACAAAATAGGGTTAGACTGTGTTATGTTGCTAGTGACACATTTAAAATACAGATGTGGTATTAGGTACTGATTTGGACAAAGATCTGTAAAAGATCTTTCTGAGATCCATAGGAATTTGACTGTGGCCTGGATATGAAAATAGACTGAACTGGAAGGTGGAGTTGGTAGCAGAAATCACTGGCATCCCTGGTGACTGCGATAGGTACTGTGTCTACAGAGCCCACGCCTGCTTGTGTATGTGGTAGGCAGTGTCAGGGCTGTAGGAAGGCGTGAACCTAGCTGTCTGTACATAAGAACTGTAGTTTACTTTTCTTATTCTTCATGTACACAGCCACTGCTACTGTAATAAAAATTACTTAGAAACAAAGCACTCTTTAGTGAGAATTGTCACTTATCATTCAAGATGGTCTCTTCATCTTAGCTAGACCTTAATATATCTGTGGGGTTTTTTTATATTATTTTTTTCCAGTAGATTTTTTTTCTTTCTTTCTTTTTTTTTTTTTTTTACACCAGCCAGGACATTACTATTTTGCTGATTTGGTTGTGTACCCCTGCCTTCTAGTTCTAGTACATAAACTTCGTGAAGACTGGAATTTTATTTTGATTTCTTTCCCCCAGCATCTCTAATGCTCTCAAGCATGTAGTTGACACTCAATAAATCTTCATCACCAAGTACCTGAACGAGTAAAAATCGATGTGCGTGTATATTGAGTTCTCTGAGGGAACGGTGGGTTTCAGCCATGTTTAAAAACTATTGTATTAAACTATGTTTTGTGACAAACCAAAAAGCCCTTGAGATGAGTTAGCTTAAATAAAGTTTGCTTCTATAAAGTTACTTCCGTTAGAGAAGTTTCTAGAGCTGGAGGGGCAGCACCAGGGCCTGGAAATTGTTTGATGTAGGCACTCCCTCACCTCCCCTCCTGCCCTAGCCGTCTACAGGTTATCTCTGTAGCCAGGGGGAGGAATTGACTGGCTTGTTTGGCATTTGTCTTAGGTGCTGCAGCTTTCAGACCCCTCACTGGTAGGAAGTTCATCTGCTCTGATTGGCCAAATGCTAACTTGCTTGGTCTATGGTGTGTGTACTCTTTAGTTAGAGTTTCTTTTCAGGCCAAGGTGGGTTCAGTAGGTACTGAGGCTGCTTTGGGCTAAGCTTTAATACTCCACTAGATATAATTTAGCATCTTCTTCCCTAAAAGTTCTAACTGTGCTTAGGGGCATATGCCTGGCTCTGATTCTGTGGTTGAAGATCTGCTTCTGTCCGATATTCATTCACACTCATTTATCCATCCCTCACCTCCCCCCTTTCTCCTGCCTTTTACTCTCTATCTTTCCCTCCCTCTCCTCCTCTTAATAGAACTAGGCTAAAGAAGACGAGAGGACAAAGGGCTGGATGCATATAGCTTTTTCCTTCTGATATGCCTTTTCCCAGGAAGCTAATTTTATGTCCCTGTGTTTGCTCCCCACACACCAATGCCTTTTTCTTGGTTACTACTATAAAGCCGTAGTGTGGGACGTGCCTTGGAGGTAATTTGTGTAGTAAGGCTTCTTGGCAGCTTTTGTTTCCTGCGAGCTATACATTCTCAAGAGTGAGGGCGAACACATTCCTGTTCTTCCTGTTGTACAGCCTGGGAGTGCAGAAGGGGGTTTTACATTTGAAATGGATTTGATGATCAGAACTTCAGTTGGTGAAATTTTACCTTCTCTCCTTCAATAAAGGAAATGGCATCCTTCTTTTCATTCACTAGCGAGTTGAAGAGAAAGTGTTTATGACCTTTGTTAAAATGAGAGCAGAGACTCTATTCATGACCGTTTTGATGGATGGTAGTTAGGCCTAGACACTGGGCTCAACTTTTAATATAATACTGGTGAATGGGGGTGGCTTGCCAAGGAGGTTGGGGCAGAGGGTCATTGGACGGAAAATTACTGAGTGGAGACATGAAGGGAGAGACTGTTACAAAACTGACCTAACAGGATTCTTCCAGGTGATCTGCTGTCAGGAGGGACACAGGGAAATGAGAAATTCCATCAGATAGCAAGAGAAGGGGGAGGGGTTCTAACATAACGAAATCATTGTTAAAGTGGACTCCATGCCACAGAGCCAAAGGTTGAGGCCTTCTGAAGAGGAGTCACCTGACTAGAGTTTGGTTGAGGAGAACATCTGTGGGGTTTTATAAAGAAAATCTTGCTCTGTTGTTTCTTTATTTTGAGCTTATCACTCAAAACTTGTGAAATTAAAAAAAATACTGTAAAATTTAGTCTCCATCTTGTTAAAGAATGTTCCTTGGATCTTGCGTCTTTGTTAAACGTTAAGGACTTGGCACTTGTGCAGGTTTGGTGAGCCCCGCCGTGGCGTTTCAGGACGGCTCTTGTGGGTCCGAACAGCTCTACAGCCAACAGGAAGTGTGAGGCTAAGTGTGGCTTTTGTGCACATTGTGTTGAGAATGTGGGCACTAGGAAAGCACGCTTGTCTTGTGTGGCCTTCTAAGTTCCCCTCCTCCTGAACACCTGCGGCTGTACCCTGTGCCACTTCAGTGGCCGCCCCTTCTCCTCACCCTTGTGTGAACCCTGAATCTTCTATGCCTGCTGCCCTGGCCTTCTGTGGCTGGTTCTACCTGATACAGGACCCGGCTACTCCCTGCCTGCACTTCCGACCTGCAGAGCTGGGAACTGTTGGTGGCAGCCTTTGCTGGGCTTGCTCTTCAGGCTCTCCCAGAACTTCCTCCCCTCTGGAGTGGGGAGTGGGGGAGGGGGTGGCCTAGGGTATATAGTTCAGAAATGTGTTCTCCTAATAAGCTTATTTTCAGTCATCTTAAAGTCTGTATTCCCGTTGGACCAGCTTCTCATAGTGCTCAATACCTGGACCGTGTGTATATATGTGTGTGTGTGTGTGTGTGTGTGTGTGTGTGTGTGTGTGTGTGTGTGTGTGTGTGTGTGTGTGTGTGTGTGTGTGTGTTTATTAGTCCTTGAGGTCTGCTTTGGTATCCTTGGTGTCTCTTCCAGCCCAGAGTAGTTGCTCAGATATATTCTGAGCTAATGAGTAATCGATACATCAAGAAAAATTTCAGCTGAAAAAAAACAAAACTCTGAGTCCTCAAGAACCTCAGTGTGGCCCCAGTGGAAAGCTTTGATTAAAATGCCAAATAAACATGCTTTTATTGTATTCATAAATATCATGTTTCCAGCATTCTCTCTGTTGTACCGACACCTTGAAGAATGGGTGTCCTTTGCTCAAGGAGCTAATGTGTTTGTAAGACATGATGGAGTGTTGTTTAATAAACAGTTTTTCATTTTTAGACGTTGTTGAAAGATATCTAGTATGGCATTAAAAACCTTTTAGATTTTTTTAATCAACTAAAATTTGTGTAGCTTTATGTAAACTCACTCATAAAACACTCACTGTGTTTAATGCTAAGGCTGAAAAATAGGTTATTTGCCTTTTATTTATGAAATTGCTAAATAAAGCATTGAAAGCAAATGAGGAAAAATCAGACCTTAATGTATTATTTTAAGTGTTGGATCTCTGAGAAAAATGCCTGGGAACTTGAAAGGTTATTTAATGAGCCATTTGGAGAGTCAGGGTTTACGGTGTACCCAGGTGATGTTGGTTATGTTTGTATGGTTATTAGAGGCACCTTTTCATCTTCATGCTCTCTAATCATGTGTTCCATGCTGTCTTTGACTTGCTGTCTCATTTTATGTAATTGTTCACTTTGGGCAGATTGAGGTTGAGTGTTCTGTACGGCTTTGAGAACATAGCTAAGTTCTACAGGCTGCTCTGTAAAAAATATTTCTTGGATATGTAGTGAGGGGGCCACTTGTTTGTCCCAGCCACCCAGAACCAAATAATCACACAGAAACTGTATTAATTAAATCACTGCTTGGCCCATTAGCTCTAGCTTCTTACTGGCTAACTCTTACATATTAATTTAACCTGTTTCTATTAATCTGTGTATCACCACGTGGCTGTGGCTTACCGGGAAAAGTTCCAGAGTCTATCTCCAGCAGGGCTACCTGGCTTCTCTCTGACTCCGCCTCCTTTCTCCCAGCATTCAGTTTAGTTTTCCCCCGCCTGCCTCTATTCCCTGCGCAGGCCCAAGACAGTTTCTTTATTAACCAGTGGTATTCACAGCATACAGAGGGGAATCCCACATCATGGATAAGTAAATCTGAGATGTCCAGCTTAAGAAATTCGGGTGTCCTCTGTTTGGGTTGATAGGGGTTTCTGAGCATGCTTGGTCAGAGAGTGCATTGGCAGGCTGCTGATTTGCACTTTTGTTTTACCTCTGGCTGTCCTGTCAGTGGTAGTAGGGCCTATATGTGCACCCCACAGTCCTTAGTTCTTACAGGGTACCGCCTAATACCTGTACAAGATTACTGTAAAACTGGGAAAGATGAGCCCCGACAGTGTAACAGCTGGCAAAGGCTGGTGTGGCTGAGCAGGTGTAGCAGACCTCATGGAAGGCAGTTATCAGCGGGCACTGCTGAATGGAAACTCCTCTGGCCAGGTTGGCTGTTGTCTGGAGGCTGTGATGTGCTCCATTCTTATGAAGTAGTGCTAGCGGCCTGCTTTAAGTGCCGTGCCACATGTTCGCTAACAACTTTCATTTTCTTTTCTCAGTACCTAGAATAGTTTTTAGGTGAGGTATTCAGTAGCAGAGGTTAAGAACCTTGTGCAGAACGATGAAGCCAGATCTTGGTATTAAGGTTCAAACCCAGGTAGTTTGTGTGCCAGAGGTTGACTTCTTTCCTGGTGTTACTTGCTCAGTAACTGTTGGGCGCAAGGCTGGGACTGTAAGTAGGACCCGAAACAACATGTTTGTTAGGGCACAGTGCCACATTGTTCTCAGCTGCTCATGTGATCCACTTTGGTGATGGGGTAGCCCCTAGCACCATGCCCATGGCACAGAGTGAGTGAATTCTTATATTCGGGGACACCATATTATTTCATATTGTTGCCAAAGAATTTCTGGACCTTAACTTTGGTCCACACGGCAATCTTGTGATTAAAGTAATAATTCTGTTAGGAAAAAGATGTTTAAAATTTTAAAACACCCCCCATTGTTCCCTCTCACTTCTGTCCAAAATCATGTTGAAAATGATAGCAGAAACTCAAACAGGGCTGAGAAATGAGAGAGACGCTCCTGTGGCCCTGGAGCGCTGGGACTCTGGAGTAAATACAGCAGATGGATGAGATTGATGGTCACACTCCAGAGCAGGGGACTTGCGACCCAGGAGAGAAAGTGCCGACTCACTAGAAAAATGAATTTTCTCAACAGCATCCTGGAAAAGTCTCAAGAACTGCAGCTATGGGGAGTGGCAGCAGAAGTGGGTAATGTGAGTGCCCAGCCAGGAACTAATGACCTTGAAACAGATGCTCTGTTCAGCTGAACCTCTGGGCCTGGAGGAGGAGATGGTGATCTGATTTTGCCTCAGCTACAGGACCATTTTGCTTGGTCTCCGACTGTCTGGTGATTTGCCAAGGCTGAATAGTGCGGGAGACTGCAGCAGGAAGTCGTTGAGCCCCACAGCTTTTGTGTCTCCACCCTCAAAGTTACTAGACTTCTTAAACTTGGCATACGGGGAGTTTTGCTGTCTCGGTCTACCCTCATTTTCATATATGCTAATGAAACCCTTCTGCTGCCTCTCAATATTGATCAGTCCAGGGAACAACCAGGAAGGGTCATTAGACATTTGAGAAAAAAAAAAAATCAACACTGTGAGCCAGCAACAAACCAGTCTTTTGGAAGCATTGGTGAAATGTTAACACGGGAGAATTCTAGTTTGTATCTCAGATCCAAAAGAATAGCAGATCCATAGGGCAAGAATAGTTGGTGGGAAAGGATGAAGAGGGAGTTCTGAGCAGTTTAGTCGTGGGATTGAGATGTGAAGGAGCCTGTACTGGGGTCAGTGGATGGGCTGAAGGGCGGAAGAGAAGCAATCGGGATGTGGAAAATTAGTGGTCTGGAAAATTGAGCAGAGGATTTATTTGCAAATTCAAAGCAGAAGGATTAAGATGGAAGCAGGAGTAAGAACTGGAGGGCAGGGCTAAGGGATGAGTATTAGCTAAGTTGGAGATAGAATCCAGAATCGCAGACACTCTGGGGGCTGGACAGATTATTTATTTCTCTCAAGAACTGGTTTCTCTAAATATGGAGATTTCTCTCTCTACACCACAATGGTGCCACGTCTTTGGCACCTCTGCCAACACCCATCCCTCTCATCCAGAGTCCCAAGTCACAACCATCCAGGGTTTGCATAGATCATTTTAATACATGCCTCCCCAGCTGTGGTTTAGAAATAGCTTAGACGAGGTTCAGGAGCACAGGGTTTGGGTAGAAGCCGCTTAAAAGTTTTAATCCAATATTACCTGGCTTTTCTCTTACGTTTTACCATTTTTTTAATCAGTGCTTTCTTGTTCTTTTTTTTTAATGAATGCCTGTTACTTTAATTATTGTGGCATACACTGCATGTGTCATTAATTCTGAGGATTCAAAAATTGCATTTTAGTTTGCTTTTTGAGTGTGAGTGTCTGTGTATACAGTGGTGTATACTTGTGATCCATGGTGCACTTGTGGAAGTCAGAAGAAAACCTGTTTTCTCCACTGTACATGTAACAGGGTTTTCAGTAATGAGGTTTTGTTTGTTTGTTTTTTTGAGATAGGGTTTTTCTGTGTGACAGCCTTAATTTTCCTAGAACTTACTTTGTAGACCAGGCTGACCCCAAACTCACAGAGATTCGCCTGCCTCTGCCTTCTGAGTGGTGAATTAAAGGCGTGCACCACCATGCCCAGCTAAAAATGAGTTTATAACAGTATCTTCTTCAGTCATGAAAATATGAAATACTATTTCCATGGCCCTGAAGCGTTTTTAAAAGTTTGTTTAGTTTACCAGCCTTCCCGTTCCTCATTCCTCCCTCACCCTCAATCGAGTCTTTGTTTCTAGAAACGTCAGTATTCCTTTTATGGCATGATCAGATGACAACTTGCGAGAGCTGTGGCTTCATAGTTTTCCGTGGCACAGGAATGGATTCACCCAGCCTGTCTGATGTGCAAAATTCTGAGAATAGTATCGTTTGTTCTCACTCACACCAACTGTCCTGTCTTCTGTTGTACAACTTCTGACTTCAGTGCTGCTTCGTAATGGGACCTTGATGTAAAACATTAAACCATAATTAAAGATCTCGACTTAAAATTCAACCACAGATTGTACGTGGGCCCACGACAGCACTTCCTGATAAACTCATGGCGTCTTCCTTCCCTGGCAGCTGGAGATTTCTCTCTCCTAATGTTTGGAGCAACAGCGTGGACAGGCATCGTAGGATACTGGAGTAGTAGAAGACGACAACCACACATTTTTGGGTGGATTTTCAGAAAATTCCCCAGAGCTTCCCAGAGGAAGGAGAGAGTGGTCTAGATTTATACTTCTCTGTACCACTAGAGGCCAGTAAATTACCTACTCTGTGTCTTGTGGTCCTCAGGGAAGGATCCTTGAACAGAGAAACTTAAACCTAGCCATATTTTCATTTCATTCATTATTGAACAGCTGTTGTGAGCACCTTGCCATGTGAGCCTTCTGGGAACTGCAGGCCAGGATGGAGGTTGAAATACAAGATAATTTACTGGGGAAGAATGACTGAAAAAAAAATGAAGGAAAACAGGAGGTGGTGAGGGTCCAAGTTGAGCATATTTGAAAGCAGAGGCAAGAAGGACACAGGGTAAGAGACACCATCACCTGCCCTACAGCTATAAGCTGGTTTTGACTGGTCCAGCACAAGTTGTCAGTGTGGCGACTGCTCAGGGGACATTGTGTGCTGGGCAGATGGCTGGAATTCTATACTATGGTTCTCAGCCCACAGATTGGGCACTGCTTATACAGTGAGCACCTTCAGAAAACTGAAAAGGAGAAAGATTCTCTCCAGGCCTGCAGCTGGGCCCTTTCTGCCAACAGCTACCTTGCTGGATGGCTTAATGAGACAGGACACATGCAGCACCTCAGTGGCCGCAGATGACACGTTCTGTACACTGGTGATGGTATTAGCATCTGATCTCAGCTGGTGGGTAGGGCCATCAGTCTGAGCGAACCACTTACTGCCTAACTAGTCGTTCAGATTTTTATTACTGTTTTGGAGGCTTTGGTATGACCTTTGTCCTGAGGTTTTCAGAAAGGATGAGGAAATCCACTTGAGGGGTAGATCTCCAGTGTGGTTGTCTTTCTGTCTGTGCAATTTACCAGTAATGGTCAAAAAAGAAAAGATACATGCGCTGTATAGATCTTACCGTGGCTGCACTTTACTAGTTGTATGTTAAGTGAATGGAGCATTGGCAAACCAAAACATACCGTAACCTGGAACAACTTTCTGCAGAAGTGAATGAATGGATATATCTAATCAAGTGGACCCATTGGTGAACAAAGTGCTCAGTTGGATATAATGGGCCCTGGACTAGAAAGAGTGTTGAGCAATGTTGGGCTTACGGTTTCCTCAGCAGAAAAAGAAACAAGCAAGCAAGCCCTCAGCAGAAAACAAACAAGCAAACAAACAAACCCAAACCAAAACAGCAATAACAAAAAACTCCCTAAAGCTCTGCCATTCATTTCTAAGGAGTTTCATTCCTGACTATAGCTGAGGGCAGTTGGCCATAAAGGTTTTGGGTGTATGCCAAAAGAGACTAATGACTCACCAGGCTCTAAATCTGGCCTGCTTTACACTATGGGAAAGGTTGTAGGAAGGGCATACGTTATTCTACACAATAAACTTGACGTGTATCAATTTGTACTATACCTTGTATTACAAGAGTAAATTAGACTTGTCAGTGCATGAAGGCTTACTATGAATATATTTATCTTTTTTTCCGTTCGTCTGCCTGCCTGTCTGTCTGTCTGTCTTTTTTCTTTATTTTTTTTTGAGACTGGGTCTTATGTTGCCCCCACTGCCTTCAAACTCTTTAGCTTTAGGTGACCTCGAACGTATGTTCCTCTTGACTGTTCCTCCCAAGGGCTTGGATTGCAGGCTTGTCCCACCCTATCTAGTTTATGTGGTGTCAGGTCTTGAACCTAGAACTTTGTGAGTGACAGGGAAGCACTCTGTCAAGTAACCTACATCTCAAGCTCCTGTGCCTTGATCTGTGTGACTCTCGAGGGGGTTTTATCTCCTTGAATCTGCAGTACTTGTCAATACTCATTTGGTAGGCAGGTAAAAAAAGAGCCAATTATTGGAACTTATAGAAATATTTAGCCATTAGCTTTTACAACAATTTTGTTATATTGAATATAGTTATGTGACATGTAGCATGCCGTATATTTTACCTAAGTGCATGCATCTGTGTAGGGTGGGTTTTCAAAGAAGCAATCAAAGTGTTTTCATTCGTACGTTTCTCTGCCACAGTGGCTCGGTTAATTCATTGTAAAAATGTGAGTGATTGTTTACTCCATAATAGGTTATATTTTCCCATGATAATAAATGCTGTATAGTATCTTGAATAAGTCTATATTTTCTTCTGATTGAGGAAGCACATAAAGTCATGATCCTTTGTGGTTTTCTTCTTCTTTTTTTTTTTTTGTTTTAAGGAGACATGGGTCTCACTTTGTCCTTGACCTCCTGATCAGTCATTTTTTCTCAACCACCCTCATAAATGGGGCTTCAGGACCTGTTATATGTTATGTGTTTGATCTCATTTTTACGTGTATCGAGTTGTCTGTTAAGTCTTTGCTCATTTTTCTGTTATAGATTCTCTGATTTGCACTATGATTTCATCTTCCTGTGGCCCTGTCTGCATTTTCTTGTCTAATGACACCTCTCCCTGGATTTGGGCCTGCTGTTATCCTGAATGGTCTTATTTCTAGATCCTTAATTACATCTGCATAAATCTACCCTCACTTTGGTCCTAAGAAGTCCCTTTCCAGATACCAGGTAAACCCATCTTCCATCCCATTCTGTCTGTCCTAGCGTCATTTCTGGTGCTGGGATGAAACACTCTGACAAAAAGCAATTTAGAGGAAGAAGGGTCTTGCCGCAACATATACTTCTAGGTTAGAGTTCTGTTGTCACAGTGAAGTCAGGGTAGGAACTTCAAGTAGCTAGTCGTAGCACATCCATAGTGAAGAAGAGAGAAAAGTGTGTGCATGCTCGCTTGTGCTCAGCTTGATTCATCCACTCTCATCCAGGTCAGGATGCTTAGTGGGCTGGATCTTCCTACATCTATCAACTTAAGACAAACCCCCTACAGACATGCCCACAGACCAACTTCACTGAGACATTCTTCACAGGTGATTCTGGGTTGGGTCAAGTTGACAATTAAAATTAAGCATGAGGACCCCCATTCAGTGCGCTTCCCTAACCCCATTGTATTGCTAACCTGGATATCCCCTCTAGCTATCAACATCCCACACTCTATGTTCCTGAGGTTGATAGTGCTCTGGAAGTGAGTTTTCAAGTTCCTTTCGCAAAGGAAATTATATTGTGACTACTCTGCTTACCATTCAGGGAGTGGTTCCCATTGATAACATTCAGGGTTCTGATCTATTTTGGGTCTTAATAGTAGCAATCATCTGAGGACATCTAATCTATATCATTCCTTTTGCTTTTGATTTAAAATCTGTGTGGTTCTTTTTTTATACTTGAGCGTAGATGATATAGGACACCAGCTTGGCCTTGTGCGCAATGGCAGTGGCTATCAGACTCTTCCATCCACTTTCTGAACTGAAGAGGTGGAAGCTGAATAGCGTTCTACTCATTGTCTGTAGATGGTGTCTTGTTCACATTAATGTAGAACAGGAATGGATCTATATAAGCTCTATAACTCTGGCCAAGTTTGAAATTTCAAAGGTGTCAGCGAAAAATATTGATTATGAATGGGTTTTAGGTCCATCGTGATAGATGATATTAAGCACCTGCTGGTTCCACAGCCCCTCATTTCAAAATTGAGTATAAAAGCTGTCTGCAGAGTAGATTTATTCTTTCCGATCCTGTTTTCCTGCACAAAATCCTTAAACACATCCAGTAATGTGTAGACGGAATATATTAACTCGAGGTTGTAAACTATATTTTAAGGTTACAGTTATAACTTTTTAAGTGTGATGAAATGTCTTCCTTTTTACTTTCCTCAATAAAACCTATCATTTATTGCAGTAAAGCCTTTATGACTGAGGAAATGACAATCCCATTGCTGAAGCTATTCCACGTCATAGGCAGAGCCATTCAGTCAGTGCCCACCAGTTCTGTGCAAGTTTCTTCCATACTGGGTATCTTTCTTCACTCAGAAATGGCATCTTGAGCTGGGTGGAGTGTATATTTTCCCCCTTATTTTTGGGTTAATGCTCACATATTCTTAGCCATGGTCAAACTTGGCAGTTTTGCCTGTTAGAACATAAATCAGTATGGAAAGTAAAAGAAGCTGGAGGGATTTCGGTAATCATTTTGACATAATATCCTCTTTTTCAGTGTTAAGGATATCGAAGGATATTAGAGAGTCAAGTGGATGGCACAGTCCCGGTCATCTTGGTAGCGTTTCTGTTAATGCCTAGGCTCCAAACCTGATCGTTCTCTCTATTTCTTTTGGTGCATGTTAAGGTCACAAAGTCAGTCACTGTATGAGCATTGCTTGATCTAAACAAACAAACAAATAAATAAATGGGACTCTGAATCTCAAAGCACTCAGCATTTCTTTTAGCTTTTACTTCTGAGACTATACATATACTCAAAATTAACTCAGTTTAGAGCAAAAAATACTTAAGATTCATTCGTATGTTTACCACCAGGAGGGAGAGTAAGAAACCCTGAAAGTTAGAGTCTCCCTGTAGATATTTCAGAATTTTTACTATTGAGTATAAATAGTTAAAGAGAAGAGAATGACAGCCTTGTGGCCATGCATGCCTTCTGGATTTTAGCTGTTTTTCTTGTTTGTGGCTACATCTAGATTCTTTTCTGTCTGTGGTATTAAGTTTGTTATTTGCTCTTTACTGATGTGATCGTTTCTTTGCCCTCAGGTGGCAGCTTTACTGGACGTGTGAGCCCCGAGCATTTGCTCGTTATATGCATCACATTGAGATCATGGTGTCAGGGTCAGGATGCACTTGGTCTTCTGCTCTATTCTATATTTGATGACCGTGGGCTGAGACTCTGGATGCTCAGTGATAAGCATTGGGCTTCTTGCTCTGAACTACTTGGTTGTTGGAGAAGCCTGTTGGCACAGTGACCTTGGGATTATATGTGTGAGTCAGGTTTTCCTTGCCTGAGTCAACTACCTTTCTTTTTAAGAGCTTTATCATTTTCATGGAAGAAAACACTATTGTATTTTAGTTGGAATGTTTTGCACCTTGTTTTTCCCAGTCCCACTGTTTGGGCTTTGTCTTTGCTTCAGTGATGCCTTGGAGCCGGACAGAATGCTACCTAACAGGATACTTTGACCACAAGGTACGAAGTGAACCGAGAGAGGATGCATATACTTCAGATTCAGGAAAATGAACACTGTATCTTAATGGCTGCTCACTGGGTGTGTCATGCCTTTTAGAATTCCCTGTTAGTGTTCATGAGCCTGCTCTTATTCTTAGGAGTTATGAAACTCTTGCTGGAGACCAAGGTAACTTGAAATTGCTAGAGCTGTGGCCTAGGTGGGGCAGGCTTGACTTGGAGCTCTTAAGTACGTTACAATAGCTGCTCTGTCTGCTATATTTATCCCAGGGCAGGGATCTCTCCCTTTCTCTTTCCTGCCCTCCTTTTCTCCTGTCTCTTTTTCTTCTTCCTTTTACAAATCTGACATATACAAAGAAGGATAACAGCTGGCTATTTTTTTTTACTTGTTTTAGCAATTAAGTTATAATATACAGAGATGCATACTTACAGGCTTGCCTTTCAGAGTACCCCATTAGTCTTCGTGTCTACACATAAAATGACTCTTCTGCCTGTTGTAAAGGCTGTTCCTGAGAGGCAACACCATGTGAGATGCAGCTTTCTGCCCTAAATGACAGTTGTGTGGCTCTTGGCCAACTGTTGTATGCTGAGGAATGTGGGCAGAGAAGACATTGCTTGGGTTCAAAATCTGGCTGATGGAGCTGAAATGTGGCCCCACAGTTAAGAGTACTCATGCGGAGGACCCGAGTTCAGTTCCCAGCACCAGTTTCAGGGTGTTTACACTGCCTGTGAACTATAGCTCCATGATAGCCGACTCGTGGCCTCTGAAGGCACTTACATGTATACAGCGTATATACACATTGACACACAATTATGCATAAAAGTGAAAATAAAATCTTCAAATTCTGATTGCTGTTTGCCAACGTCTGGCAGTTTACCTAGTTGTTGCTGTTTCTTCTTCTTCTTCTTCTTCTTCTTCTTCTTCTTCTTCTTCTTCTTCTTCTTCTTCGTCGTCGTCGTCGTCGTCGTCGTCGTCGTCGTCGTCGTCTTCTTCTTCTTCTTCTTCTTCTTCTTCTTCTTCTTCTTCTTCTTCTTCTTCTTCTTCGTCTTCTTCTTCGTCTTCTTCTTCTTCTTCTTCGTCTTCTTCTTCCTTTTTTGCGAGACTGGTTTTCTCGGTGTAACAGCCTTAAGCTGTCCTGGAACTGGAATAGCTCTTGTAGACCAGGCTGGCCTCAAACCTACAGAGATCCGCCTGCCTCTGCCTGTGCTGGGATTAAAGGCGTGAGCTGCCACACTGCCGCCAGGCAGTTTGCTTAGTTCTTGACTCGAACATCTCATTTTTCCTTATCTTGATTTCATCACCCTCTTGAACCAGGTACTGTAGCGTTTTCACTTTGTTTCTGGAAACTGTCCATGTTCAGGTGCTGAACACTGTAGAAAATTCTAGACTACTAAAGGAAGGACCATAAAATATGTACAGTCTCTTTTTGTGGGGACTCCTATCAGGGACATCGCCCATCTGTGGCTCTTTGAAAGCAGGTTTTTGTTTTTATTTTGTTTTAGTGAACACTCTCCTGGCATGTGAGGTTAGCCATGATGGCACAGTCCCTGGGACAGTGAGCCCTAAGGCAAAGCAGGCAGTCACACACATAGATAATACATCTGCTTATTTTCAAACTGCAGGTGAGATCCAGTATGTTCAGCATGGGTTTTCTAATATATTTCTTTGTAAGATAGGTAATTTGGGGTCTCTTGTCATGTTTTCTATTAGGTTTCTAGTTGCAACAGGTTTTTAAGCTCCTAAGCTGGCCAGCTTTACCTTGTATTGATCCTGTCGCTATTGTCTGTTCAGTTTTCTCCCCTTTTTCATTTTCACCGAGTGTGACAAGATTGACTTAAGATGGGACAAGATCTGGAAGCTCTTTTGGGAGAGAAACTACCTTGTTCCCAACTGCCTAAGAAATTCTGGTTAACGATGTCTGAGAATTTCTTCTACATTTAATCAAAATGAGCTCAGTTCCTTTGATACTGATGGCGTGTGCTTAGACAAGTCATATATTTATTTTTTCTTGTCATTTTTAGGATTCTGAGCAACAACAAGATATCTGAGCTGAAGAATGGTTCGTTTTCTGGGTTAAGTCTCCTTGAAAGATTGTGAGTATTCATTCTCTCATGGTCATTTCTCCTTATTTTATGTAATTAATGTATTTTCATTGTAAGCCTGCCGAAGGAACTCCCAACAATTTTTTTTTAAATTTCCGGGCATTTAATTATGCAGAAGTTCAGGAAGTAACATTTCAAAGAGAAGCAATCACATAGTCCGAGGTCAGCACGCTTTCTGGGAATAGCCAGACAGTAATTCCAGTTCGCCTCTGTGGGCTCTCCGTTCGGTCACAGTGTCTGCACTGTGCCCGTGAAGTGGTAAAGCAATCTAGACAGCAATGAGTCAGTACTTACTGATGTATTGTACATGACAGCATGGTGGTAATGAAGGAGCTCGTGCGGATCTCTTCCAATAAAGCTGTTTACTAGACAAGCCATGGACCACAGTCCGCTGACCACTCACTGGCTGAACATGGGTGATGTTTTCAAAGGGTGCCTCCTAACACGACATGTGTCTTATAAGTAAAACAGAGTATAAACGTATCAAGGGGTATTGCTTAAGTAAACTGGTGTTTCCGTCAGTATCTTGGAACATGGTCGTGTGTTCTACTTAGAAGTTTTCTCATGAGCTGATGTGGCACAGGTACTCATTTTGGTGGATTTGGGGGGGCTGTTTACTTGTGTTCTGAGTGCTGCTCAAGAATCCTGTTTAAAACTGACCTGGTACTCATTCGTTTACAATAAAACTTAAAAGTACATACGGGAGCCGCACCGTGCATGCACAGGTCTGGGAAGTTAGAATCTAGCCTTATTTTCTCAATTCTTTTTGCTCTTCCTGATATTCTGACCTTTTCTACCCAGCTTTCCCTTCACTATTCATCTAGTGGCTTCCACAGTCAAACTGTGGCTTTTGATTGCTTAGGTTGCTGAGGTATTGCTTAAGCGTATACCATCTAGAGTTCTGTGTCCTTTTGTTCATGGCTCTGTTCTTTTCATTTTACTACATGTCTTTAAGTTAGGTTTTGTGTATATACTTATCAATATCCATAATATGCAGCATTACATATACATAAGTATATGGATACTTTATGCATACGTGTACAAAGCATGTGAATATGCAGACACACGCACACATCCATAAAATCATTCTTGGCCTTTCAAGACTTAGTGCTCACATTCTGTTTCTACTGTTTCTATTGATGTATTCCTGGCATAGTCCTCACAGCCCATGAGCCTTGAGGATGCTGGCTGCATCTTCAACTCCAGACCTGACTGTGCCAACTAGTCCTTTGTACACATTCTGTGGTTGTTTCAGGAATGGGTGTTTGGATAAGTTTGGCTGAGTGGAGGTGTGCCTGGGGTTTGAGGGAAGGCATATCCTTAGTGTCAGGAGGAACGAAGGAACTGCGCTTGCTAGGACCAGGGCCTCAGAGAGTGGGGTGAGGAGTGACTAAGCCGTAGGGAGACAGCGCTGAATCCACACCAGTCAGTATCAGAATGGAGAAGACAACATCTTCCCATCGACCATTCTTCCTTGTAAAACAGTGTTGTTGGCAGAAATCCCAGCATGCATCACAATGCGAGGCATTTAGTATTTGCTGAGCTGATAATTGGAGAAATTCACGTGGTTAAAGGAAGGGATACAGGCCCTTGCGGTTTTTCAGTGGTGTCTGTCGTATAGAGAAAGACTCTGCTTGGCTTCATGTGGTTGTTCATGTTCACCATAAACAATGTAGCAAACATGGCTAATACTCTGTGCTGCACTGTGACGTATGCCTTTCATCCACATCACTTTAACTTCCTCTGTCTTTGACTATATTTTCTGCCATTTGTTGATAATAAATCTCTATATAGTTGAAACAAATTGAGTTGCCACTGTGGGTATTAAGATGACTTAAATGTTTTTAGCCAGGAGCCTATTATTATACCTGAATCCCAAAATACCACCATGCTTTTGTGAGAAAAAAAATACGCATATACACAAGCCAGACTCTAGGGAAACTCTTAAGTTTCCTACTGATCAGTGTGATTCATTCCCAATTCTTAAATCAATGTCATGTGTTACTTTGGGACCACTGGAGTAACTTGTCATCTGGTTTCAGCTGATGTCAGAGTCTCTCTAGCCCTTAACTGAATAAGGGCCTTGGAGAAAGAGCTCTTGGTTTCTAAGAAGATACAAGAATGCAGTGCTTGTTCCTTGTTTTTTTTTTCTTGTGGTTATGCCCAGAGGAATTTGGGCACCAGGGGTACCACGTCCTGAATGAGGAACATGCATTTCCCTGTGGGGGATGGTGACTCTGAGAGGTGCATGGAACCAGCCACATCTGCTCGGCTTCTCCATTTCCTTTAATGTGCGATGACATTTTTATTATTATTACTACGTTTGAGACAGAGACTTAGTTTGTAGTTCTGGCCTTGAATTTGCCAAGAGCCCCCTGCCTCCTGAGTGCCGGGATGACAGGTATGCACTGCCATACCCAGCTGAGGTGAGGCTTGGGCTGCTTGCATTTAAAGGTACCTCATCCCTTATTTTATGTATTCACTCTTAAAGGCGTCAGTGCTTTCACCCTTTGGTTGCCATGGTAAAACACCATGACCAAGGCAGCCTAGAGAGTTGGCTGTGACTGAGAAGCTTGGCAGCAAGAGGACAGCACAGCCCCTGAAACAGGAAACTGACAGTTCACATCGGCATCCGTAATCATGGAGCAGAGAGGACAGCCTCAAAGCACTCTTCTGATGTCATAGTTCTTCAGCAATTCAGCAAAGCCACACAACCTAACTCCCCTCCCCCCACAGTACCACCGAGGATGCCTATGGAGGATATTTCTCATTCAGGCCACTGCGATGATGCTTCTGTTGCTACCGAGAAGAGAGTGGAGGGATTTTTTTCGGCTTGTAGTCCCAGGGGATACAGTTCACTGAGGCAGGGCAGCTGCTGGAGGCTGTGTGAGCCGAGCTTGTCCGTGGTCAGTCACATGGTGATGGCCGACAGGAAGTTCCACCTGAAGCAGACTGGCTGGAACCCCGAAAGGCCAGTCACGAATGACACATCTCAACCAGCTATGCCCCACCCCGTAGAGCGGTTCTGCAGCCTCTCAAAACAGTGGCACTATAGCTGGGCCCAAGTGTCCGCACACACAAGCCTGAGGGAGGACGTTCTCCCATGAGACTAGGCACTTAAGACAGGCATCTAGGTTTGTAAGAACATGGCCTGGCCTTCTTTTTAGGCAGGTTTTTTTTTTTTATCACCTAATGCATTATGGTTTAGCCTTGCATCCTGAAGTTGGACTACTGTGTACTGTGTACCAGACACACTTTGCATTGTTGGGGAGAAAAATACTAGATGAGAGGGTCTGACTATAAATATCTTTTGGCAGTGTCTGATTAATATGGCTATTATTAAATATTATATAATATGTCAAGAATTTTTTATTGTTAAAGAAGAAAATGTATCTTTTAGTCATATTACAGTACTCAGTTATTCACGCGAGGTATTTTGTAGAAACACACACAGTTTATCACTGACCACAGATTTATGAGCTGCTTGTTTCCTCGTGTAGAAGCTGCTGAGAATCTGAGAAGGGAAACTTATGCTTTGAAAAAGTAGGGCTGCTATTCTATATTTCTATTTGCAGAGATTTTGTTTATTTTGCTTATTCGGAATAAGT